>JACXGM010003643.1:0-18741 GCA_016801145.1 Umbra pygmaea
TCAGTCTGTCTGGTTCTCAGTCTGTCTGGGTGTCAGTCTCTCAGTGTGTCAGTCTCTCTGAGTTTTAGTCTCTCTGAGTGTTAGTCTCTCTGAGTGTCAGTCTCTCTGAGTGTCAGTCTCTCTGAGTGTCAGTCTCTCTGGTTCTCAGTCTCTTTGGGTATCAATCTCTCTGGGTTTCAGTCTCTCTGGGTCACAGTCTCGCTGTGTGTCATTCTCTTTGTCTGTCAGTCTCTCTGTGTGTCAATCTCTCTGGGTGTCAGTCTTTCTGGGTGTCAGTCTCTCTGTGTGTCAGTCTCTCTGGGTGTCAGTCTCTCTGGGTGTCAGTCTCTCTGGGTGTCAGTCTCTCTGGGTGTCAGTCTCTCTGTGTGTCAGTATCTCTGTGTGTCAGTCACTCTGGGTATCAGTCTCACTGTGTGTCATTCTCTTTGTGTGTCAGTCTCTCTGGTTGTCAGTCTCGCAGGTTGTCAGTTTCTCTGGGTCACAGTCTGTGTTTCAGAGAGGCACCCAGTAGAAATCTTGCAGGAGCAGGCAGCGTTGGCCACCTGCAGCTATGAAGTGTTATCTCCTGTGCTCACAGCCCAAGGTACTTTGCTCGACACCTATTCCCCGCTGCTCCTCGCTCTACTGGCGTCCTTTCCTTGAAGATCAGGGCCTGCTTTGCAACCCCTTCCCCACTCCTCCACCCACCTCCACAGATAGAGCCAGAAGCAAAAGTCAGGCAGATAGCAAAGTGGTTTGAGAGCCTTGTAGGCTACCGTCTGTCACTCTGCTAATGCTTTCAACAAAGGCAAAGTACTGATCAAGCAGAATGAGAACTTCATCTGATAGGATGTTTTGTTAATGTTTGTTAAATCTTTTGGAATTTAGTTTCGATTCATATTTCAAATCCGCACAAAATTTAAATGTTGCACTAAAATAAACAGCTATTGAACATATACTACCTGCAATCTGGTCCATAAATGGAGTGTTTAAGTGATAATTGCAAGGACTTTTTAAGAAAAAAGTCCAAAAACATCAAATACCAAGCCTGCACCGATAATAATTGTCACAAATACCCGAAGCATCCAAAAATAAGTAAAGAACATCCATCCTAGATGTTAATAATTAAACCCATGCATTGACATTATTCTATGTATTTCATATGAATATAATTTAATATGATGTCTGACATTTAAACCCTTTATTTTGTAATTTATTAGTTCCATTTCGTTGTCTTATGTATCACAGATAAGCAATCTAAATAGTATAATATTTTGATTACTTTGGTCCAGCTCCAAAAAGATGACATTAGGTATTATGTTCCTAGCATGCATGGTCAGGTGTGTTACAGATCTATCACACAAAAAACTCTAATCTAAGAGATTAAGGAAAACTCAGAAGAAAAAAACTGCAGAATAAGTTAACTCTGCTCTGGGACACCACAGAGGCCCAGGCAGCTAAAACAGGCAGGAGAGTCAATTATTTCAGACAGGTGTGACTTTTTCCATGATAATAAGACAATGTACTCTCTCCCTCTGCTCCCCTGTGGAGCTGTGCAGTCCAGCCTGTGAAGCAACACAACAGCCGCTGATTCAATTCATCCGCATGCAGCATTGCACCGCCAGCAAGAAACTAGGTAGAGTGCTCTGCATTCGGAAACATCCTGCTTTTAAACGTCACGGCACAAAGACCTAGTGACAGAGGCAGTGAGGCACCCGCCACTCACTGCAGGAGAGATGACCCGCACGAGGCGCCGTGTTGCGCCGGGGTGGGCACAGACCCCAGACAATATGGCTCCACATGCCCAGGGGCGCAGCTCTGACTCCACACGTGTCAATGTGCGAGGGAGCAGTCTGAAGCCAGGGGAGGGAGGGGAGGTGGAGATGCCAGGGCTCATCAATGTGCTGTTCTTTCCCAGCAGATGTCCAGTGCCCGGAAGGGTTTGCCAATTCTCCGCAGATTCCGGCGCCTGTGGTTGTCCCGAGGCACTGCCATGCAAGGAAGCAAAAACCTGTTCATCAGACCAAACAGCTCTCTCTCTCACTGGTACCAAAGGGGGAATGCCAGCCTGCTTCCATTTCTATATATTCTACATCAGGTTTATGTAATGATTAGTGAACTGAAAGGAAATATCTGCCAACTGCATCAATGATTAAAAGACAAAAGGTAAACATGTTCAATGCCCAATGAATGAGGACAAAGTGTAATATCTGGAGTTAAAAGTAAACTTTGAACTGACTGAGATATTGGTTTCAAAGTGCACGACTGCATGCTGGTAACATCTCATGGAAATGAGAGTGTGATCTGGAATGATCACTTGGAATGAGTTCAGAGTCCAGTTAAAGAAATCAATGTCAAAGTGTTTCACATGTAGTACGAAAACCCAACCCTAAGCAACAGTGACGTCAGTGAAGGGTCTGTTTTCAAAGAGACAAATTATGTAAGCAGACCTTATCGGCTTTATTAGTACAACATCTATGGATATGTTCAAAACAATACATCCACCCACGTTATTGTTTCTGACCCCTCTGTTCCCCTAATACTTCCAGCCCAATGGGAGGGCAGCTCCGGCTCAGCCCATTCAAAACCACTTCTTTGTACTGGTACCCAAATGTTGAAACACGCCTCCACAATATAATAGGACATTAAAATCTCTGCCTGTTTCTATGAAAACATGTAATGATTTTCCTTCCAGGAGTGACTGCTCGGAAAGATGAATTTACAGTTGAGAGGTCCCAGCGAGCTCTCTTAAGATGGATGCACAAACTGTTAGTTGCTTTGGAAAAGAGCATCTATGAAATTACTAAGATGTCAAATATAATTTAACCAAGTACCTTTACTAAAATCCCTGCAAAAGATTAGCCTGCAAAAGCTGGTTACTGAATTGCATTGGTTTGGCATGCCTAGCACGTGATTTGTTGAGAGTTGCCTGAATATATCCATTTATTTATATGTTTTTCTTAATCAAATTTGACGACTAAGGCAATCAGTGCTAATACACAGGGTTGTGACAATAATAATTGTCTTCAGCTTCTAAATATCTCAGAATTGAAATAATAATAATATATTCCGTTGTAAAGCAGTCTTTAGCACCTATTTAATGATCATTTAATTGTGTGCCATAAATTAGTACAGCCCAATTACATTCTATTAGCTGGTGGATTATGAGGGGGTAATCACCTTGGAGCATAAAATTCAACAATGGCAGATGTACATGACTGATAGGAAAACTCATCACCACTAAGTAAATCAATCCCAGTAAACAGAAATGAGACATCTGGAAGGTAGGAGGTTGTGTCATAGTCCCCTGGATGTCCTTTGAATGCAGCCTGTTAACTGGGAAGACATTGTATTGCCATTCAGACTCATATTTTTCTATCTGATCATGGATCTCTTTTTTTTTTCAGGGTATATTTGTTTCTAGATAGTAGGAAGCAGAGGCTACGGTAGACAGATAGAAAGGGCAGAGTTGTCCGAGCTGGGACTTGAACCCCGTCACCAGGACACATTTGTGTTTCAGAGTCAGTAGCTTACACCGCTACACCACTCTCTGACACTTTCTTTAACAATTGCATTTAGAGTGCAAGTCTGTATGTTCAGGATTCCTTAGAGATACCCACCAATATCTGTTGTCTTTGCGTAACACAGAGTAACCATAAATAACCATGCCATTTTTGTGACACATGCATTATCGACACATTTCTGCTTTACGGTATATTTAATAATGATTTATTCTGAGTATAATTTCACCATAATCAAACTAAAATTAAATACTGCTGGCTCAGTTGTCTTGATGTCTAATTTTGATTCTGAAAAGCAATCCTTCACTCTATGCACTGAAAAGATGGTGTTCATACAGTTCTGCACTTAAAGGGAAGCAACGCTGCACCTGCTGTAAAGGTCGTAGCAGCCTAATAGATAAACTCAATGCACACACTTCATTTAGCCATATAACCACTGACTCAATGGTCTAACATCATATTTCATAATGTAAATAAAGAGCTGCCTAGCTCATTGTGTATGGTTTCTGATTGTGGAATGTTAAAAAAGATTTTGTGTACCTTTAATGTGATCTTAAAGTACCGGTAGTAAATATACAGTATATACATTTTATTTGAGTGATAATGGATTGAAGTGGAGACGCAACAGAACTGTGGGGGCCGAGTCAGATGCTAAGCTGGAATCATTGCTTGTTTCCAGCCTTGAGACATTGTTCTGTCGATCGAAAGAGCGAGGTGTTTGCTATTGTACCGTGTCCCCTTGGAAACGGCTGGCACTTTCTGCAGTTCGTCTGACTGTGAGGAAATGAGGAACCGCAGTCTTATCTCCCAGGCTCCTCGCTGTTATCCAGGGTTAACGAGGGCCAACTCACAGACAAGGTGGCTCAGAATCATTTCCCTCAACAACTATCAAAAACATCACATTATTACTAACGTCCAATCTAAATTAAACACTTCTCGTTAAACATATACACAATTTGACCTTGAAATTAAATGTAGTTGTCCAGACAGAATGTGTTAATTAGCTATAGTAGAAAAGAAAATCCTTTTACTATGTATTTCACCCTTTCCAGAGGTTTTTGTCTGAAAATAATAATATAGCCATCACCTGCCTGCCTGAATATAGCTGCTCCATTTTAGTGGGTTCACTGGGAGTGACATTGTTATTATGGACATCTCACTCTGAGTTCTCCCCTGGATCGTGTAGCTATTAGCAACCATCTACAGGAGTGAGGCTTTTCCACTGAGGCAGCCAATTGCTTTCGCATGAACGTGTGTGTATGCATGCGAATGAGCAGGTGTCCATGTTGTGTGTGTGCTTGTGCGTGGGTGCATGCGTGTGCGCGCGTGTGTGTGCGTGTGGGTTAGCAGATGTGTGTGTGTGAGAGGTTGTGTGGGTGGGTGGGTTAAAGAGAATGATTGAGAGCGTCTGGGGATTGTTTCAATGACTGCACTGTATATAGTTCAGTATAAAAAATATATATCCAAATTTGATTGCAGATAAGGCCTACACCGATATTATGAGTTCTCTGGGCAGAAAGGAGACAATGGGAATACATTATCTGTACTTTCAGAGGAGCTAAAGAAATCTGCAGGCCACAAGCAGTCAGCAGATAGCAATCAATGGTTGTTGATTAGGCAAGCCCAGTAGCTTTGAATTGCATGGCAAGCAAACACCTCTTTTAGTATGTCTTACAATCGATATCACACACACCTATCATGGCTGGATTGGCAAATCTCACAAAGGCATGAAAAGATCAGCTTAGATGACTGGAGAGTAATGAGGTAGTTTAGAAACAGGAAAAAAGCATTCAAGGTAGAAAATGAATTTAGATTGACATAAAGAGGGATCAACCAGTCCAGTATAAATATCCTCAGGCAATGGGTGTAACGGATTTATACTTCTGCGTCGAGGTTACGGCGTAGCATATGACTTAGCCTACGGCGTCATGAGCATTTATACTTCTCCGTCAGTGTCTGCGTTGCGGGTTGATGCCAGAAATGCAACGCAATCAGGCCAACCGATCACAGAACCTGTGGCTGCATCGCCGTGATGCGTAGTTACATTTTTGGAGAGGTTCACGTCAGCTACAGCGAAGGGTACGGCGCAGGGTACGGCTCAGGCAGCCAGTTACGGTGTAGGCTACGACGTAACACATTGACACAGAAGTATAAATTGGGCTTCAGGGTGACTAAATGTTGCCAGTCATTTGCACTATTAACATCAACACATTTTAAAACAGAATCATGTATAAATTCATATAGTGTACAGTATATGTAGAAAAGGGCCAGAGTTTGATGTAGAGTGAAAAATACCCCCAAAATATTGATAAATAGTATATAGGATTTATTTAAGACTAAAACATGTTTTCCTTTTGTGTTTGGAAAAGTAGAACCCTGGATGAACTACAGATGAAGGGAATTTCATTGGATCATGCCATTGCAGGAGAATTTTTCTGAATTGTAAAAAATATTGAAAAAAATATTTTTACAAGTGATTGTTATTTTCTGCATGGTGTCACACAGCTTGTTTGATTGTAAAAGAAAATGTCAGCTAAAAACTGCTGCAACAACAGCTACAGATCTGGCTGTGCTTAAAACAGAGTGCTTTTCCATTACAAGGTTGTTGATGCAGTGGTTTATCACAGGACCACTTCATAATTACAATCAGCTAACTAATCTCTGAGGTCTTCTTCATTTCCATGGGGAGGTAGAATCATGTGACACCGTTTGGGCGTGTCTGTGTGTATCTACAAGTGCCTGTGTGCACACGTGTGTGTATGGTAGGGGGTGTGGGGGTTATGTGAGAGAGTTTGTGCAAAAGATAGGGGCATGTTTGCGAGAGTGAGACTGTTCATGTACTATAGATGTATAATATAGCTACAGAAGAGATAAGGGACCTTAACATTGTCTACATTATCACATTTATCATGACAGTCATAAAAACACTGAGCTGGATGAGTGAATCCCCTGGAGATACCAGGTTCTTTGTCATCATCACACCCCCCTTATCCCTGGAGGGGGGTGGGCTGCTGGGTTGGGGGGTCAGGCTGCCCCCCTCTCCTCTAACCAGCCAGGTCCAGGGAGATCAGCCCGCCACACCCGCTGATTGATGTGACAGACACAGCCTTTCATTGGAGCACAATCACATCTGATCGCTCATTCATTAAAAGAGTTCTAACAGCCCTTAGGGAGCCTAAAGCGGCCGCACGGAGAAGAAGTGTCCTCAAGAAAAACATGCTTACAGTGATGGATGAGATACGGTATTGCTGTGCCGTGGAATTTATTTACAGGTATAATCTTCTACCATCCATAACATAATTGCATTGATTTTATGACATTGGCCCCACTCAACATGTGTCCTCGGTGCATTTCATAATAAAAGCACTCAAGTTAGTAAATGCACAATGTTAAAACATGCGAGCATCATAGACTGATTAGTATGGAAATGAACATAACTGAGCTGCTTTGCTACTAAAGCGTCCACCCATTGTTTTTGAAAGCAGAAACTATTCATCATTGTCACTTGGGTTTGCACTACTCAGAGTCCATGTTGTTTTCTGAAAGGTGTTGAGTGTTTTCTTCAGACAGTTAGAGCAGTATGTTATGATTTTTTAATGTCTATAGCACTGTCTTTAGCAAACACACTCGCCTCAAGAGTTCCCAACAGTGCTGTTAAATTGTATTGAAAACGGTGGAGTTAAAGCTGCCATGTGTGCAGGCTTGATGAGAAGATCAGAGTCAGCCAGTACAGTGACCTTGTGAGTCTGACCAAGTGAAACTAGCAGCTATTAATAAATAGCAGATAGAGGACTGGAACTACATATGTATTAGGGCAAAAAACTCAGTGATTTGGAATCTTTCCAAATCCCAGATAAACGTTGCCTCCACGCAGACACATAGCGTACTGTACATAGAGTCAATGTGATCTGAGGGCAGTAATACAGATCAAGGACTAATTTTAGGCATTGAGTCTTAATGTTTGAATTCCCTACAGTGGGATTCAACCGGTACTAATCGGACAGTGTGTAAGGTGAACTAGGGTTCTTCCTGTGTATATGTGTGTATGCACTCGCTCTGCTTTCAACTATGTTGGGGTGTCAGTTTACCGGAGGTGCTGCCGTGGTTCCTTTTGGCTGTCTGCCCATCCCCCCTTTCAAGCGATCGATACTAGGAAAAGAGCTTGGGTGGCTGTCAGCAGTACAACACACCTCCACACGGCCATAGACTGAGGTGACCTGTCCCTATGCTCATTGCTCTCTCAGCGGAGCCGCTGTTCAAAGGTCGTCAGTCCGCTCAGAGGCTGAATGTTAGTCATTAGACAGAGCGGACCTCTCTTGACATTATTTAGCCTTTAGCCCAGACTGTCAGGCCAGCACTGTAATAATATGACAATGCATTTGTGAGAGAGATATGTAAGAAATAAGTATGCTTAAAATATGGGTGACACTAGGTACAGTTGGAAATATGTTGGAAATGTGTTGGAATTGTGTAAGCATTTCCCAACATCAGAATGATGCACAGCTGGTTTGCCAGCTCATACTTGTTCACACTGCTGGTTTGCCAGATCATACTTGTTCACACTGCTGGTTTGCCAGCTCATACTTGTTCAGACTGCTGGTTTGCCAGCTCATACTTGTTCAGACTGCTGGAATGCCAGCTCATACTTGTTCAGACTGCTGGTTTGCCAGTTGTTTCTCTTCAAGGTTAGGGTCTATTTGAGATAAACTTTGTGGGGTTTCTTTATTTCATCCAGTATGCTGTGGTCCCACATACCGTATAAGTATAATAATTCAACATATAATAAGTGTGTAACAGCATTATTCTGTTAACTGAATATAAACAGTTTAATGTGAGGCACTTAATTTCAATTCCATCAGCCTCAATCTCCACAACAGTTCCCTGTGGTACTATCTGCTTCAGAGAGGAACAATATCCTGAACATGATAATAATGCCTTTCCTCAAATGCGAACACACAATGTAAATATAGAAAGGCACCTTTGTTATTGATGCAGCCTGCTCAACTGCCTGACTATTCATAATGAGACCTACACCCCTCGCCCTACTCTCATTGGTCCATCTCTGTTTTGAATGACAGCAGTCAGAATGAGCTACATGCTGCAAATTCAATTGCTCTGGGTTTTAAAGGTAGAAGTAATAAACATTTTTTGTATTTGGAATATATATTTTTAAAAAAATATATACATAAATAAATACGTAAACACACTCTTTGTTATTATTGTTAAATAGATCAGCACAACATGTATACATTAAAGTTCATCAGTCATTTTTAGAATTTCATCATTAATGTTCCCCACCAATGAATTCGGACAGGAGGCAATGCAGTGGTCTCTACAGGCTGATGTCCACCAAATCCATATACATGTTGTTTTTACTGGATCTCTGATATGCATTTTGCTGCTTTGGTTACACCTGACCTTTGCATGAAAGGACTTTTTAACTTTCTCTTGGTTCACTGACATAAGTGATCAAAACACATTGCTACCAGGACATCTGTGTTAGCATGAATATATATATATATATATAGCTACTTGGATAATTTGTTTTTCAGTTAATACTTGAAATACTATTTGTGACTTTTTCTGATCTTCTGGTTGTACCACCACAATGGTAAAGCAATGCACCATTTCAAAATATTGAAATCATGCGGTACACCAAATGCAGAGCATCGCAGAACCACAAGGCAAACCTAACTTTTTGGACTGCTCCACTGACAATCAATGACATCTGCAGCAACAAGTTTGACATGTTTGGTTGACATTGGGGCATATCGCCAGATGTCCACCAGACATGTCAGAATTTAGCACATGTTATTTTTCCTGAGATAAAAACACATGTTCTTTTGCATTGGCCCGTCTGACTCATTGGAATGTTGAGAAGATATTTTTAGCTTTCACTTGGTTCCCTGACCTATTTGATCAAAGCACAATTTCTACCAGGCCACACTGTGTCAGTGTTTTAGTTATTTCTTGTTAGTTTAAATAAGTAGGCTATAGTATGGCAAGACTGTAAGGCAAACCTACCATTGTGGACTGCACTATTGACAATGAGTTCGACATGTCTGGTGGACATCTGCCGTATGTGTTTATGCACTTGTTTGTTCACATACCTCTCTGCCTCCCTATGTATCTTGCATTTAATGCAAGCTCGCTTTTTCCGGTTGCATTACGAAGATAGATTTCTCTGCCGTTGCTATAATTTTTTTGCCCTAATTTCGTTGAATGCATTCATGGTTGACTGCTGGTATTTTATATTATGTTGATTGGCACATGCAGACACCTAAAACGTTAATTAACACGTGTTATTATATTGTTTCACATTGGAAATTCAATTGCGGGGCCAGCTGCAATATTTCTATGCAAATTTGCCTACTAATTCAACAAACACTGTAGTTTATTTCAAATCTAAACAACTCTGTACAACACAAGAATATGGAAATGTTTATGGATTAGGCTATGTTTTTCTTATCTAATTCAAAACAACTGTACTATCTTCTAAGCAATTCTGTATAATTCAAGAAGATGCCTTTCCCCATGCCTTGTTATTTCTGTTTTGGTTTTGAATCCGCCTAATAAGGAAACCCTGCAGCCTAATTAATGGAAAATTGGATTAATGAGCAGCAATTGAAGAAAAAAACTCACATTTCTCAGTGTTTTCTGTCATTCTGGGCGGAAAACACAAACTGCCGTTTCGTCAGTGTGCCGCCTGTATTATTACAGACCAGGTTCTGCACATAATTCCAAGACATGCCTCCAAAGCTTTGTTGTGTCAACATTTCACATGTTGTTTGAATACATCAATGCTCTGGCATGGGCAGGTCACTGCAGAGCATCAATACTGTTAGCAGTCTGCATGTCTCAGACCCAATCATCACCAGTGAGTAGACTTCTAATGCACACATCATGTGCTGGCCAGCCCACCAATGACATTAAGTCAACGGGTTAAAGGCTAACTCTCTAGCCGCTCTGCAACCATCTTCCTTTATATGCTTATCATACACAGCCGAGGCAACCACACGACACAAATGTAACATTTATATTTTAATCATCTAGCAGATATCTAATCCAGAGTGACTTTGAAACATGCATAAAAATGTTTTAGAAAAATGTTCCACCGTGGGAATCAAAACACCATCCCAAGCCGTACTATACACACTAAGCTACACGGAATTTAAACCACACAAGAGATGCGTCCACACACACTGCACCACAGCATGGACAAAGAACTGACCATGACACTGCAACAGCAACAACAGTCTTCATTATTTATATAACTTTTCATAACATCTGCATGTCTATGGACAGGTAAAGTGGATTAACAAACCCTCTTGCACAAAAACATAAGCAAAGTACAAAGATACTCAGTTACATGCTCACACTGACACACTCACACCCTTGGAAGGGAGCCCTGGACGAAAGTGATTCAAGTCGTTGGTGGATGGAAGGCGTGGGAGGGAGGAGGGGATGGACTGAGAACAAAAGACCAGTCCAGCCCTGAAGTTCAAAAGACCCCTTTCAAGTGTCTATCTGTCGACGTACACACGCAATCACACACGTAAACACTGAAATAACCCTGATACTTAGTGAAACATATCTTACACACGATATGGCATTTAAAAAATAACTGTAAAAAAAATGTCTTCGTGCAAGTACCCTAGGTACATTTCATTTAAGCATTTGTGTTTTTTTGTGTTGTTGGAATAATTACTTTGAGTCATTTGGACTAAAATCAATGTGTATTTCTACCCTTCCTCTAATAATCAGTGGGATGTGTGCAAGATCAGCACCCAGGAGTGATTGGTTGCAATTTCATACATGACCAATTAGTGATGTTCTTTGCTTGTAAGGGCACTAGTTGAGCACACAGAAAACACACATTTCCAAATGAGTCGTCCTCTTGAGCTGTCCGAGAAGGGCTTGGCATATAGCCACAAGCTCAGGCATTAGACCTACAGATTACAGGTTTATATACCCAGGTTCTCATTGTATTTATTAACACAATTATCACAATTATAAAATACACATAAACAGCAGCTAAAACACAGTTTTTGTTAAATAGAAACCAACAGATCGGATGGAAATGGGTTTGAATAATAAATGTACAAGAATCAAACATGAATAAAAACGTATTACCCTGAAAATGTTGTTAGCAACATTAATTAATGTAAGTTTAGGGAAAAACGGGGGTGGGGGTAGTCATTCTATGTCATTCAATGTACAAAGTATGAAGAATGCAAGATATCATACAGGAGGAAAAATAGTTCTTCTCAGCACTATATAGGCTGATCAATACAATGCAGCCATCAAAAAGGCTAGACAGAGTACTAGCAGATATTCAACTTATTTTAGAACCAACAGAAAGAGCCTTAGGTGGTGGCTGACACTTGAGGGGACCTATCTATTTTACCTCAGAGGAAGAGTTCTCTTCCTCTTCCCTAGCTAAAAGCTCTATCCTCACTGTTACCATTGGAAGGGAGAAGATAGCTGCAGTGCTACAACAAGTAACCCAGGCAGCTCTGGAAAGCTGGGCAGAGAAATGGTAAATATTCAGTCAACACATGGCCGTGACTAAACAATTCTTAACAGGATTTTCACTGTCGACAACCATTTGGTATGTAAACAAAAATCCTAGAGGGACGTGAGAGGAAATTTAAATCAATTGCATAAATGAATAAACAGAGTTATATGTACATATCAAAAGCTTTCAATGTGAGGCAAGAACTGAAATTAAAGGGTATGAATTGCAAACTGACAAAATATTAAACATGGGCAAATACACAAATGAAATCAACCAAAAGGGCAAATGTAACAGACAGACAGACAACACCCTGGAAAAAGTAATTTACAAGACATTCATATAACTCATAATTTCATGAAATGGCTATTTTCGAAAATCATTTCAAACAAGGCTTGATACTGATTTAATAAGGAGATGAAGTATGTGGCCAGTGTTGTTATGGCCCATGGTTTAGAAAATCTAATTATTTGTAACTTTCCTGAGACAGTCACAGTTTGTGAGAAAAGTTGCAAAAATGAAACTGAGTGGTGAACAAGGTACAGGGGAGGAATATGAAAAAGCAATAGATGTAAAATACAAGAGCACTCATCTAAAACCAGAACGCAGCCAGGCGCAGGGACAATGATGGCTAATTTACAACAACACTGCAAAAAAATCTGAATTTACATAATTGCAGCACTTATCACACCATCACAGAAAAGTGAATAGTTTCGCTGATCGTGAGCAGTTGTCACGGCAACAGCGACAAGGGTTCAGCAAGAGCATGTCATGGGCCTTGGGAGAGATGAGTAAGAGAGGGGTGGTGAGAGCAGCGGGGAGAGATATTACATGCTAAGTGGACAGGAACAGTAAGTCAATATGGTGTGGCATTACGATCCAGTTAAAACCATGTAAACAACCAAAGACTAATCTCCATTATCTAAATACACTATATCTCCAAAAGTATGTGGACATCCCTACTAATGGTAGTGGAGGGATAATGGTCTGGGGCTGCTTTTCAGGGTTTGGACAAGGCCCCTTTGGACACCTTAATGCTACAGGATACAAAGACATTTTACACAATTGGGTTCTCCTTGTTAAACTTGCCTGTCAGATCAAAACAAACTTAAAATTATATTCTTAAAAATAAAAAAAACATGCATTAAGGCTGGCAGGCAAGTGATATGAGACAGGGAGCCTGCATGGTCAGGCTGTTCTCATTGCTGTCCGTAAGAAAAACATAAAAAACAAGACAGTTTTACACATGAAAAAGTCAGGTTACCTTAACCTAACCCTAACTGTACGTTTACTATAGTACAGGCTTAATTAGTTTGACTGCAGGACGAGTATCAATCTGCATTTTACGCTGAGGTACTGCTGACTTATGGAATGCCTCATCTAAGCTCTCTGGTGTCCTGTTGAATCCTAGGATGATGACCTAGGATGACCGGAGTCCTTGGACCACAACGCAGACCTCAACTACCTGGCTTGATGACAACCTTGTCCAAATTCACTGTCACTGCCCACAGCCCACCTGGCTGTCCTTTATCCTGTATACCTTGCTGTGCAGCTGATCTGGTTCTGTCTAAAACTGGACACAGACAAAATGAAGATCTGAACTCTTGGATCATGCCCCAGGACTACTTACAGGACCTTAATGTGTACTGATTAACAACTTGGCATTAATTGGACATGCACTTTAAAACTTAACACCCGGCACAGCCAGAAGAGGCCACCCCACTGAGTCTGGATCCTCTCTAGGTTTCTTCCTGGGAAACAAGCCGCCTAGCCACTGTGCTTCAATTTTACATTGTTGCTTGCTCTTTAAGGTTCTAGGTTGTCAATGATGCTATCAATAGCATTGTTCATCTGAACACAAAGCGTTTAGACAATCCTAAGGCCTATGCTCGTCTATTGTTTGTAGGTTTTAGCTCTGCTTTTAATAGACTACAGCCTCACCTATTGATTCAGATGGGTGTCAACCCCTTTATTATTACATGGTACTATTCTTTTTTATACAATCATACCCAGCATGTTAGGGTTAATGAAGCTCTCTCAGAGTCTAGATCTATAAGCATAGGGGCTCCACAGGGCTGTGTGAGCTCACCACTACTATTCACATTATATACAAATGGATGTATGTGTAGCAGCCCTGCGAACTATGTAATCAAATCCTCTGATGACACGGATGTCCTTGGAGACAGCGGTCCTTTCCTGTTACAGCATGACTGTGCTCCTGTGAAGCGAGGTCCATAAAGACATAGTTTCAAGAATTTGGTGTTGAGGAACTTGAGTGGCCTGCACAGAGCTCTGACCTAAACCCCAATGAACACCTTTGAGATTAATTGGAATGGCGATGGGAAGCCAGGCCTTCACAAATACTCTTTTGGCCAAATAGTCACAAATTCCCAGACATACTTCAAAATCTTGTGAAAAACCTTCCCAGAAGAGTGGCAGCTTTTATAGCCACAGTGTTAATTATTACAGTCATACAGTTATTATTCACTTTATTTTACAGTATTATTCCACAATAAAATATTGTATTCATACTTTTACTGTGAAATCAATGTACGATAATTATTACAGTGATTTCACAATATTTTACAGTATTATTTCACAATAAAATATTGTATTCATAGTTTTACTGTGAAATCAATGTACAACAATTATTACAGTGATTTCACAATATTTTACAGTATTATTTCACAATAAAATATTGTATTCATACTTTTACTGTGAAATCAATGTACGATTGTATATTTTCTATCACAATACAGCACCTTATTGTGAAATTTGAATTGCACATGAACCGCACTGCATTGTGGGGCGATTTTGCGGGCAACAGCCAGACAAACTTAAACTGGCTTTTGTCGCAGACGATAAGGAGGGATGTGACACACGAGGTACAAGATACGTCAAGGTCAAGACATAAAGTCAAGAACTAAAAGAAGGCAATAGAGAAGGATAGGGTAGATTCTAATTCATAGTGCTTTTGAGAATTATTCAGAAGAATTATTCTCTTTTTAGTTTAACTTTTAACGCTATTGCACTGACTTTCATGCTGGTTACCTAACTATGTTAGTTCCTGTAGTTTATTTTGCTCAGCCTGATTTATGCTCCTGCTAGCCAGTTCATTTTAAGCCTTCACCTCGCCATTTTGTGAACACTATAATTGATGTTTAAATGTATCAATGTATTACAACTGCCAAATGAAAAAGATGTTGAATTGTACTACTGATTTAGCTGTACATATTTGTTGTTGTATTCATAAAAAAATTAAACTGGTATTTTCTTTGTTGTTGTTTTTATTAACCAGATTCAAAACATGTTGGTATAGGTCTGGTAAAATGTCAAATTGTTTTGTTGTTCACTGTAAATTCACAGCAAATTGCTGGTTACTGAGTTGTATTATTTTTACAGTAAAATAAAATATACAGGATGTTATTGTGATTATATACAGCAAGATAATATAATTTCACAGCTAAATACTGCTTTAATACAGTAAATATGTGTGCCTGGCTGCTGGCCTGGACTGCTGCTGCTAACGGGTGTTCTGTAATCTTTGACAGCATATGTACTATAGGTACTTTGATTGAAAACACATTCTTACCATCTCAGAGTAATTAGGGTGAAATGTCTTTCTTAGTGATTGAAGACAGATATTTTTTACATTTTACCAGCTTAGGGTTTAATGACTGGTTTCGATGACAGGTCAGATGCTGTAACCAGTAGCCTACAATTGCTTTCCCATATTTTAATTTACTTCAATTCATTCAGTTACCAAACCTCTCTGAAATATTTGCTACAGAGAAGACAACTTATTCGGCAGTCTTTTATGGTCTACTTTGACCACGGTGGTGGAAAATCACCGGTCAATATTTATAGTTCATTGACCGTTCGATTGACCTCGCAGGAGATTCACTTTATGACTTAATCTGATTTGATAGGGCTTGGATGAATGAGTGTGGAAGCCGGCCCTCCCCCATATCTCTTTCTCCTGCGCTTTATTTATCCCAGGGAGAGGAAATGGACTGATATGAACAGAGCTGTACAATAGAGAAATCCTGTTTTTAGGCATGATTTAGAGATGTACATTTCAAGTGTTCACAAACCAGTATAAAGCGGTTACCCAGGAGGTGAAATCGGATTGCAGGGGGGGCATCTGAGGCTGCAGTAAACAGTGTTTGTAGCGCTGTGTGTTTTTCACTGGACATGCTTGAAGCTTGCCTCTGTGTTTTTCACGGCCAGTAGCAGAAGACTACACATTCCTGAAGTTTACCAGGATACCAATTGCCTTATGCCAAAGCAGGAGCTATCCTTTATGGGGACCACAAACAGATTTAACAGGACCAAAGAGTAGGTGGCCAAGTTCCCAGAATGAAATAAGCAAGATGACAATCTTTACTGAGTCACCGTCTGAGCTTCTGAGTCAATACATGTGCACACACGTCTGGAGTCGGCCTGGAGAAAATGTAATGCGATATCAGGATAGCCTCATAATCCACGTCAGGGAAGTATGCTATACACACCAGCAGGAACACTGCAGGCAGCGTTGAATCCTGCTTTAAAATGTAACCTGATTGTGTTGATCTAAGGGGACCATGTAAGGTCTTTATCAAGAGTGTACCAGACATTCTTAGTGCTTACTGTATGTTGGTAGGTTTGTCTTCCATCAACATATGCTGCATTTGGTCTCAGTAAAAATTGAGTGTTAGACAGGTGATATACACAAACACTACAGAAGACAAAAGTGGTTGTATAATTATCATCAATTAACAAGGTTTATTTTTAGTCAGCTGACAGTTATTTCCATTAAAATTCATTGTTAAAGAAAGATGCAGTATTTGCAACCAACCAACCACTTCACAACATAGCAACAAAATCACTGACACCTTGCTATACGGGACCCTTTAAATGTCTCTCAGTTTACTGGTCAATTAAATTATCAGGTAAATGACTACAATACACAATGTTCCACAAGAGCATATTAAAATGTGTGGTTGGTTGTAATGCTCATCTAAATCACAATTATGGTAAATGGACCTATGGCTAATATAATAATAACTACACAATCATATTTCAGTACAGATTCACAGAAGGGCTTTACTGATACTCTGATTAAACCATGACAGATTACATTATGAAATGTCTTGGTATTTTCTAATGTTGCATTTCAACTCTTTTTATAATCGACATGAGTACAGTGTTGCAAAGACAGGGAAGATAAGGGCAAGGTCATTTAAAGTGCAGCGGGCCAGATTCGAACCCATGCCATCTCATAGATGTGTTCCTGGATTCAGCGGCTCAGACCAAATGACCATCCTACGTCACATTCGTCAGCACATTCCCATTATAATTACTGGAGCTTTACTGTGGATTGAAAATAGCAGGCAAACAGTAGTGAGACAAACAGCAGAAGGAAAAGAGTGCAAGCCTCTGCAGAACACTTATGCTGTCACTCATTCTCAAGGCCACTCACACAACAAGGGGACGGCTGTATCCAGGCAACGTGTGGGACTACGGTGCTCTGCGTGGATGTATCAGCCCATCAGCCAATCACATGTCAATTCCACAGCTATCCATTGTGCTCAACAGCCCACTCGCAGAATGTTTGCGTCTTACGTAACTTTGTCGCTTGACTGAGTTGTTTTATCCAGCTGTTGTTGATTATATGGACACAATATTTTAATTTGATTATCCAGTTCTTGCAGGAATCTGAAGTTTGACAAAGGTTTACAGAGATTGTAAGGTCCACATAAAGAAAATTTCAGTACAGCACCTACTTACAAAAAGGTTGACACATAGTTTTAACTCCATTGCCAACAGGTGGTAGGGTGAAGTATTTTCAATCCTCTGCAGACTTCACATACATAGAACAAGATGAAAATCTTTATAGTGTTTAAATGAAAAATGAACAATATTCCAGAATTCTGCTTCAGTCCAAATAGATTTGAAAAGTTTGGTGAAATGTGACAAATGAAATCTGTGATTAAATCTGTGATTGTTTGGTGAAATGTGACAAATGAAATCTGTGATTAAATCTGTGATTGTTTGGTGAAATGTGACAAATGAAATCTGTGATTAAATCTGTGATAGTTTGGTGAAATGTGACAAATGAAATCTGTGATTAAATCTGTGATTGTTTGGTGAAATGTGACAAATGAAATCTGTGATTAAATCTGTGATAGTTTGGTGAAATGTGACAAATGAAATCTGTGATTAAATCTGTGATAGTTTGGTGAAATGTGACAAATGAAATCTGTGATTAAATCTGTGATTGTTTGGTGAAATGTGACAAATGAAATCTGTGATTTAATCTGTGATTGTTTGGTGAAATGTAACAAATGAAATCTGTGATTTAATCTGTAATTGTTTGGTGAAATGTGACAAATGAAATTTGTGATAAAATCTGTGATTGTTTGGTGAAATGTGACAAATGAAATCTGTGATTAAATCTGTGATAGTTTGGTGAAATGTGACACATGAAATCTGTGATTAAATCTGTGATAGTTTGGTGAAATGTGACAAATGAAATCTGTGATTAAATCTGTGATTGTTTGGTGAAATGTGACAAATGAAATCTGTGATGTAAGGTTGGAAGCACAGCACTATTACGAGACATGTTGTAGTTATTAACAGGAGGGCAAGAGGTAGAAATGCTGCAGACACTTGCATCTGCCAGCACCTCAGTGCAGAAACCAGAAAGACAATGCAATGATCTGAAATAATATAGGTCCAAAATCA
>JACXGM010003643.1:18841-40705 GCA_016801145.1 Umbra pygmaea
CCCAGGGTTTAATACCTAACCCTAACCTTAATACCTACCCCAGGGTTTAATACCTAACCCTAACCTTAATACCTAACCCAGGGTTTAATACCTAACCCAAACCCTCATTTGCTTTTACTTCCCCTGTAGATATTTACCTCCTCTAAAATAATATGGAAAACCGATGTGAGAATATGAAACCTTGTTGCAGGCCGCCTACTCCCTCAGTGACAGACACAAGTTTAGGCGAGACAATCTGTTAGCATACTGTAACTCTCTGTGACAGGCTCTATCATGTTCTCTTCAGCAGAAGCATTTGATCCTCTAGGTAGAGTAGAATCAAAGCCAGAAGGGGATTTCCTCTTTATTCTCATTTAACTGCTCCTGGCTGTGAAGTAACACATCAACATACGTTAACCCCCAGGCTTGTTTGTCTGTAAATCAGAACTAATAACAGTCAGCAGAAAAGACTATTAAGCAGCAGAAGAGACAGTAGAGTTGTCAGGATATGAAAAGCAGGTGAAGGATATCGAGAACCTATTGGGGCGGGACCCACGGTTGTGTGCCCTGAGACACGTGGACGCCATGCAACAGTGGGCTCATAAACGTTTAGATAAGTGTTGTGTCAATAGTCAAAGCTGGACCCATTAATCTTGAGGGAAGGAGAGTCTTGGCTACTGTTGGGATTGGAGATGCGATGTAAGCATAGCTACAGAGACCTTTGTCCATTAACCTAATGTGGCCGTGCCATTAACAGAGTGCTCTGGGGTTCAAACTAGCCTTCCGAGGGCTTTAGTTATCACTTGTTTTATGGCCATGTTTTTAGAGAGCTTAGGATAGTCTCGAAACATCAATTCGGATAGCATTTATAGTTCTGCACAACGGAAAAGCTATCAGTGCTCTTCTGTGGGTGATACAGGGCTCCATGGGGATGAATAACTTACTGTAATAATAACTTCTATTGTTAGCCTCAGCCACATTGGTGTGTTTTTTACTGCTACAGTCAATTATTGTCACCAATGGTGCATTTTTACTTTTATTTGCCTCACAGTGTATGATCGTTTTTTATACTGTCATACTGTGGGAAGCTTTGGCAAGTTGAGGGCAAAGTTATTAATTGAGAGGACAACTTGGTCAGCAATGCCTCCATCAACAGCCAGTCAGACATCTCACAGATGTGTGAACTTCTCCCTTTAGAGCAGCCTGGCATTCCCCTGCTGCAGTCTGCTGCCTTCGATAAGCACCACCACGTAAAGCTCCTCTTTGAGGACAGAAATGAGGTGAATTTTCAACGCCCATTTATGAAAGCACACACACCAACAAGTATCCACACACACAAACATAAAACATACACACATACATACAAATATACACACACACAAACACATTTGTTAATACAATGTATTATAACATTTACTGCAATAACACTTAATTTTAAAATGTTGAGGGATGAAATTTCTTGATTCACATATTGCATCCAAGAGTGTCCAAATGAAAACAGAAAATAAAAATAAAGAGAAACAACAATAGTATCATTGATTACAAGAGTAATCATCAAAGTATAATTTCTAAAACAAATACTAAGTAGACGTACCTGTACTGTAGTATACAGTATGAAATACAGTGGTGCTCGAATGATTGCAAACTGTTTAGAATTTTCTATATTTATGCATGAATACAGTATGACCTAAAACCAGGCTGTTCTCATGGCGATACGTAAAAAATAATACTAGAAATTTGTACACGTGTATGTTTCCGAAGCCATGTAAATGTAAATCCCTGTACGTTTACAAAATAAATAAAAAAGTATGTTTACCTTAAGCTAATGAGCTAAACATTCCCCAATTACTTTAAATTGTAACCGATTGGTCTATTCTTGGAAACGTTCCAGTAGAACGGCAGTTTAATACGTATGAAAGTTGACATTTTAATGGCCATATCCGTAAGTCTATACGTAATGTGTCGAAATTACATCAGATAAAGTAAACATTTTTGTCTCATTTGTTTAATTGGAATCTTTTTATCTACTTTTAGGACTGTGAAAATCTGATTGTGTTTGAGGTGATGTATATACAGAAAAATGGAAACGCCTAAAGGTTTCACAAACTTTCAAGCACCATCATTCCTGTCAGAAAATAAGTTTGATCCATGAGTGAGGAGGAGTGGAGACAACGAGAAATAGAATCAAACAGTGTTTCATTAACAAAAACAATTACAAAATCAAAATGCCACCAGGGGCTTAATACATAGAAGAACTAATAAAGATACTCACACAAACAACACGACATCAACAATGAGCGACAGCTACCTAACATAAACCCCAAACTTAAATACAGAACATAATTAGGGTAAAAAGCAGGATGAGTAATTAAGGTGATATATAGAATGGAGGAATCATGTTCTATGGTCATGTGATAGAAAGAGAGTGAACACAACTATCAACAAAATACACAGGGTAGAAACTATATTACACACTGGAGAGAAATCACAGCACCATCACGGAAAGTGGACCAACTACAATGTATGTTAGGTCCTGGTAGGGGAACCGTGACAGTAAGAAACCAGTTTCTCTCATATGACCACGTCTGTTTACATTAGATGAAAGTCCTCCACGCGGCATTGTGCATCTCAATGCAACACATTTATGTCGGAGCTATGCGTGTAGCCATGATCAATCCAGAGAGAATCACACCTCTCAAGACAAAACACTACTACAGAGATCAGATGAAATGTTAATGTGAACAAGATCAAAATTACATCAGGCAAGGGAGGGTTCAGCACATGGAATATTCATGTCATAAACCAGACTCCATGCTTTCTCTGTGTCATTGTGAGTTCTCTGTTTGTGAGTTGGAGTGTTGGGGGGTAGATATTAAGGGTTAGAGTTTAGGGAAATTACTCTTTTGAATGTGAATAATTGTTTTGTGCCCACAAGGATAAATTCCTGAAATTGGAGTGAGAGGATTGATAGGCTAAGCAGGGTATGCTGGATCTATCCAGGCTGTGCCGAATGTTGATGCTCAATTGATCCACCCAATCAAGACTCGATCGACTAAAGAACAGAACCTCAGCTTTCAATTATTACCAGTCACACACATTCTAAAACTGACACGAACGATGTACAGTGATGGCATCTTGAGTCAGTTCTTATCAAGGTAGACAGTTCTATCCAGCTTGATTTTACATATCAGATCTGAGAGAATGCATACAAACACAACAAATACAACTGGATAACCATTGACTTGAACAGGGACTGCTGGTGGAAGTAATTCAATTTCTATGGAATTTGTTATATCCAAGAGTCAAAATATGGGTAGCCAACTTTTGAAAAGCCAGCCTACGGGCCCTGGGGAGTCATAAAAAACAGGGAAACAATCTCTAGGAATGATAGACCACTAGAGAAAGTGGATCTACATTATTGTATCATGTCATTATTAGGATGAGGCCGTTTCAATATTGTCCTCACCTTCCAACACAATGCATTACACTGGATACCCATGAAGACTGTTACCTTTGAGCAGGCTAACACAGTTCGTAACCATAGCAATTAACTCCCCTCCCCCAGAAAATATGCATCATAGCATGACACAGCGGGAAGTGAATCTGAAATTCAATCCTTGATATTGGATTAGCTACCATTTCCTGATTCCATTAGACCAGGAGGTACTGACCTTGTCTCTTATAGTGCCCTATGGTTCATATAATGTGATCTCTGTGAAGAATAAAGCATGATGCATTCACACAATACCAAGTACCGTGGATCCTCACAGTTATCACAGATAACTAAAACAATTCTAGTTAAAGGGCCCAGTATTACAAGGGGTAGGGTTAAACGAAACCTGAAAATTGCAGCGAATTTCATCCTACCACCAAAGCGTTTATTTATTGCAGTGATGTTCTTGAGGTGCTCGATCAATCTTTCTTCCCCAAAAACATCAGAAACAAATCCGTAGCCATGGGCAAGCATTTAGGCTAACAGTAGGAAGGCTCCTGGATTTGTGAGAAGTGGGGGTGCAGTTCAGAAGCCAGAGGGGTGTGGGGCAGGGGCCTGCTGTGTTCAAAAAGCTCCATGAGGGCAAAGAAGCTTTGTCTCCCAGTACAGCAAGCAGGGGCTCTCCTTAAAGTCATTTATCTTTGCTCATTCCAAAACAGAACGGGAGAAAACAGGCAACTCAACACAAAAGAGACGTGTGAAACATGCTTTAGAGATTGTCTTGGATGTGACATAATTTAGTTTTGGTAATTTGGCAGATCCATTTATCCAGAGCAAATTACAGTAGCAAATGCATACTTTCTCATACTGTCCTACATGGGATTTGAAACCAATGCTCAGGCGTTAGAAGCACAATGTCCTTTCCAACAGATTCAGGGAGCCGTGAGGCTGTGTGTGTCAGAAAAAGGAAAGCTTAGGCAAATCGCCAGGGAGAAGGTCAGCTAAAATGTGTTAGAGTGGCTGATCCTGTTAATTCAAGCCTCATATGATCCTGTTAATTCAAGCCTCATATGATCCTGTCAATTCAAGCCTCATATGATCCTGTTAATTCAAGCCTCATGTGATCCTGTCCATTACAAAGCTCAGAACCGCTAAAGCGGTAAAATGCACAACCCTGACCAAGTCCTTCCTGTCAGGTGGAACGGCCGCTGGAGAGGAAACCAAGGCTAGCTCGGCTTTAACAAATAACACATCAGAAAACCTGTTACATTGTCAGAAATATCTGTTTAAAAACTGTAAAAAGTACTGGTAATTTGTTGCCAATACTTTTTCTATTATTTTACAGACATTTCCTTTAAGACAATAACAGAAAAAACTTTAGAAACACAGTAGATGTAAATTACAAAGTAAAATCAGCTCTGCCTGTTAACGGACATTTACTGTGTTTCTAGGAAACATAGGTAAAATAATAAAAAAGTACTAGTATATTTGTTATCAGTAATTTGTACTGTTTTTTACAGAACAATTTTTTACAGTGTAGGCTGTCAGTTGAAGATTTTTGTAAAGACATTATCTGTCAACCTTGAGGGATAACTCGGTACCTAATCATCTTTGTCCAATGTATTTCAAGACATTTAAATGTTGTTTGTTTGCTCCTGTCACTTTAGAACACAGTGTTTTCAAATGACCACATTAACTAGTATGGTCGAACTGAGCTTCTGCCAACGAAAACATGGCTTGTTACAAAATACATCTTCCAAAGAAACATTTTAAATATTCTATGCTCAGCTCTTCTGTTTTGTTTTGTTTAAGAATGAAGACTTATGTAAGCCAAGAATTTGCAAAACTAGTCACATCTCAACCCTTCACAAAAACCTATGAGGAAATGAAAATGAGCTTATTACTGCGAACTGTTCCTTCCACGGGAACAATAGACACTCCACGCTCAATTGGACTGCATACTAACTGGGTAATTGTGGAACTAATTATATGTTAACTGTCAGGACAGCACACATTTATTTCCCGGAGGGCAGACAAATGCTCATCAAAGACAAACTGTCATTTCTTAACCTCCTATAAAAGATTTCAAGGTAATATTTCGCCAAGTCAATTGTTAGACGCAGTAATTTCCTGAAATGACCACCTGACATATTAACATACTGGGGAGCTGGCTTGTAGGGTTGTTTTGGCTCTATGGTTGTGAAAGCGACAGGGTGGATGGATGTTGTTCTGGTCAATCAAAGGACATAGGGAGCTTCTCTGCCGGTGGCCTGGTTCTTCTCTCAGGAGCCTTTTCCTGGCGCCACCGAGTCCCATTTCCGCTCCGACCCCAGGGCAGAGGAAGACAGGGGCTGTGTGATACCACGTGCATTGTGAAAAAACTGACGCCATATTAGACTCACCGTACCACCGTAATTGGCTGTTATTAACTCACATCACAAATACATTATCTGCAAGCTGCGGGGGACATGAATATGCATAATTCCTGAGGCCGGCATATGGTGGCCGTGGTTCAAACAAAGTGTTGCGTATTACTGTTCCCGTTCTTAGCACACCATCTCTTAAATCAATGGTAGATGTTCTGTAGAAGTGCCCGGAAGGTGGTCCAACGTCTTTCCGATAGAGGAGCTTAAAACTGTGGCAGTCTGTATGGAGTGTGTGAATGTGTGAATGTGTGTACGTGTGGCTGTCAGTCAGGGTTTTCAAGAGTAATGAAAGTCTTAAGAAGTAAAAAACGGATTTTAGCCACTATATGTGTTCTTAATACACTGCATGTACTATAACTTCGTACCGCTTAAGTTGACTGAAAACACACTTTCATTTACAGCAGCGACCTGGTAGAAAAAAGTAATACCTAAATTGCACATGACAAAACATATTTTTTTATCTTTTAGTTAATAACCAGAAACTCCAACTGCTAAGCTATAAAAATGGATCTATCTAGAACCAGCTGTACCTATTAGAAAACCCCTTGAACCCTTTTTGGTTCAAGTTAAACCCCTTTTGTGTTCCATACAGAACTATTTCCACTGAAAATTCTACATAGAAACAGAAAAGGTTTATCCAGGAACCATAAGTCATTTTACTAAGGGGTCAGCCCCATTGCAACCCTTTTTTCAAAGTTTGTACACTGTAAAAAACAATCTGAAAAAAGTACAAGCAGTTTCATTACAGGTGGAGTTTCCATTATTTTACAGAAAGTCTGTATTTATTTTTTACAGATAATGTCCACATTTTTCATGCTTCAGACAATGTCTTGTTTCCAGCTCCCACAGTGTGTGTGTAAGAAGTTGGGACAATATGTGTGTGCATGGGTTGCGTTGGTACGATGTGTGTGTTAATTGCCTTGAAGCTGAGAAATGCTTTGAGGAGAATGGCTGTAATTTGCTGGTGTGCTGTTGCCGTGGTCACATAAGAGACCACTGCTCCCTGACTCCACAGGTCTTCAGACATACTAGTGGTGCACAGATGTCTCAGTAGTTAGGGAGTCAGACTTGTAGTCAGAAGATTGCCGGTTCCTTTCCTGACTGTGCCAAATGTTGTTGTGTCCTTGGGCAAGGCACTTTACCCTACATTGCTCCCTGTATTTACTGTAAGTCGATCTAGATAAGAGCATTGGCTAAATGACTTAATCCTAAAATAAATGTACTGACAACAAATAACTGACATTGTCTGTCCAAATAAATACAGACTTTCTGTAAAATAATACAGACTTTCTGTACTTTTACCAAAATTTTCTTATGTGAATTCTTTTTCTTAAGCTGTATATTTCTGTTAAAATAATAAATAGATTGCCTGTAAAATAACAGAAACTCCATCTGTAATAATACAGATGTACTTTTTCCATTTTTTTTATATAATTTTTTTCCAAACATTTTTACACTGAGAGGAAAATATAACAAGTATTAAACGGGGGCCAGTTTTTCCAACCAAACACAGTTTTAATAATTAAATATTTAATGTAAAAAACAAGCAATCTGTAAATAACGTCCTTGAATAATTGATTCACTACTCCACCCCTGCACTCGAATGCGAAGAACAAATTCTACTGGGTAAGAAAACTATTAATGCTTCCTCAAATTTTTAAACACTTGCTCTCAGAAGTGCTTTAACTGTCCATATAGTAATCAGACATGCTCTAAATGTTCATTAATGGTAATAATAAGTGCTCTAAATCACCATATTTGGTAATCAGAAGTGCTCTAAATGTCCATATATGGTAATAAGAAGTGCACTAAATGTCAATATAGTAATCAGACATGCTGTAAATGTCCATTAATGTTAGTAATAAGTGCTCTAAATGACCATATTTGGTAATCAGAAGTGCTCTAAATGTCCATATATGGTAATAGAAAGTGCTCTAAATGTCCATATAGTAATCAGACATTATTACCATGAATGGACATTTAGAGCATAAGTGCACTTAATGTCCATATATGGTAATAAAAAGTTCTCTAATTGTCCATATATGGTAATCAGAAGTGCTCTAAATGTCCATATAGTAATCAGAACTGCTTTAAATGTCCATATATGGTAATCATCAAGGTGAAGATGTAGTTGACATGGAGTGATTCTCTGTGACTTTTTTACATTAGGTACAAATACTTCCGTCAATGTAATAAGAGCGTTTAACCATGGAGAGCAGAGCCCAACCCTGAGGCTCATCACTGTACTGTCCTTCAATAACTGTCAATGTCACCCGAGTATGCCACGGGCACAAACACTAGGAGATCCCTCTCGATGCAGGACCAGCCAACTCTTCTCTCCCTTCCCCCGTCTCTTCTGTTCAACCTCATGGGACAACACTCAATTTAAACCCACCTGCCTCTGCCAACAGAAGCACTTGAATAAATTCAATGGAAGGCTAGACAAATTATGTCTCCAAGTTTCTACTACCCAAACGAAATAAATCCATTTTTGACATCCGCCAGGTAGTGAAACCAAGCAACTAAACCCGCAATTGTCCTTTTCCTTCAATATCAGTCAGGTAGGAAGCTTTACTATAAATGATTGTCCATCTAATTGAGGTATTTCAGAGCTATTTTATTTTTCCAACTTGTGGGGCTCCTGTCAACACCTGCTCCCCATGGTGAGAATTAGAATATAGATTAAAGGGACTCAACAGGGAGACAGCATGCGTCAGTAGGAGGGAGGGGCAGACACAACACTCTAGCAACAGCTACCTAACAGCAGGTTACCCAGGAGTATACCAGCAGCCAATCAGCTAACAACAGGTTACCCAGGAGTATACCAGCAGCCAATCAGCTAACAGCCACTTCTCTAGAGAGACAACTGACCGACTGGCAGCAGATTGGAGGGCTGAAGGACACTGCCTCATTTACACACTTTTGGTGCAACACCCTTATATAACCTTATATAACATACACTGTATGAGATGTGTTTGAGTTAAACAAAATGTATTGTATGGGGAACCAATATGAAAACCAGGGACAAATGTCTGTGTGCGAGTCAAATATCACAATTAATATATTAATTATTTTTGTAGGTTATGAAAATGTATTTTCAATTGCCCAGCTCAGAAAAACAAAGTGTTTACCTGAAACACTAGAAGAGCTTTCAATGAATGCCTTTGATTTACCTATAACGCACATAAAGGAGAACAGCGTACATCTACATATGGTATCGCCACCAACGCCTGTATCACCCCCCCCCCCGCAGTCAACTCTTGGGGGTTTGTGCACATGTAAGTGTGAGAGCCAATAATAAACCCACAGGCTACAGACAAATTGTTGTTATTTTTCCCAGACAATATATTGCTTTATGCTCTCCATGCCATATCATTCTCAGTACGTTAGGACGTTGAAACCAACATAATTCAGTAATTCGATGCAGTATAATCCAGATAATTTAGTGATATAAACTTAATGGACATGTACTGAATAATATACAAGAGTTAAATATATTTCAGGACACCTTGAAGAGGAACAAAAAAGCAGATCAATATTCCACAACCCTTGGAAGACGGATGGCATACATGTCTCCAACAAAAAGGTTATGTTTGACCAAACAGGAATGACAGCAGTTGTCAAACCTTCTGATTGGGCCCAAGCCCTGATTAAACCTGCCACAGTAGCTTGGCAAAGTGAACAGAAATAAAATCAACGGAGCGGAGCCTATCTCTGAGAGCCTTTTAATCCGGAACAAAGCCACTCTCACTCCAGAGACCTGCGCCACAAGCAAATAACATCTAACTCTCATCTCATTCTGCCTGTTGGCTATGAGCCCATCCATATGATACCATGATTAGTGCCAAAGCACAGAACACTGACACACATCAGAACCCATAAGCTGTACTCAGTCTGTAACAGACCCAGGGCCTCTTTACACAACTAGAGCTTAGTTCCTGGCATTGTCTCTTTATTTGTTGTGTTCAATACAAATATATATACAGTACTTTGCAAAACTCTTAGAAACCCTAGAATTCCTAAACACAAATCTAGTTGTACATTTTTATTTTTTGTGTCACTACAAAAAAGCAGTTTCTAGATTTCCAATTTTCCAAAAAATGTTGGTTACAGAGAATTATTTGTTAAAGACAGTATCATGTAAAAGACACATTTTCAGTAAAAACCTGATTACCTTGTAGGTACAGTATAGTAACAAACAGGTGCTAATGAACTGATAGAACCAATCTGATTAGCTGAAATATAAATTGGTGTTGAAGTAATTAAAATGGGTGAAGGACAATCACAATAAGTGAGGGTGTGGCACGTACTTCTTTTGAGTGGGTGTTTTTTTACTGTTTACTGCTCTATATAGTATTCATTTTTATATTTATGATGTTTGAACATTGGATATCAAACAACCTTCCTAATGTTGACCAAGTAAATAATATTTAGAAAGGCAGAAGCTACATTTCCATGATACAGACAGATTGTTTTATTAAATCATACAAACCCCAAATTATGAAATACCAGGTTTGATATTTTTGATCAACTCTACACACTGAAATCTGGCAGGAGGAAAATGTGTCAAAAGTTAACACTCTGTGCATGTTTCCAACTTATCTCCAAGCTTTGTGAACAGGACAATGTATAGCACATGTCGTTTTTATTTCAATTGTTGTGCGGAAATTGGTCCCTGCTCTCAAATACATTCAAAGGTTACGTGTCAGTTCTGCTGGAAAGGCC
Source organism: Umbra pygmaea (assembly GCA_016801145.1). NCBI lineage: Eukaryota > Metazoa > Chordata > Actinopteri > Esociformes > Umbridae > Umbra > Umbra pygmaea. The sequence continues at coordinate 29,405 of JACXGM010003643.1, forward strand.
TTGACTCCCGCGCGCACCAATAACCTCCTTCTCAGCCCCTCCCCCTAGCCCAGCCCCGCCTCAACCCCACGCCCCTCTCCTCCACACCCATTCAGGCGAGATCTAATTCAACCATGAATAATGGATGGCAAGACTTTCATCTATCAAGGTTTTTCTTTATTCTGCCTCCTCCCTTTGCATCATGGCTGCAGAGATGTTGTGAAGGGGAGTGTTGAAGATGTGCCATGGGACCACTGGTCTGTCTTGCTTTAAGCCCTCTCTGTCTCTCGCTCTATATCTGTCTGTCTGTCCGTCCGTCTGTCCGTCTGTCTGTCTCTCCTTATCCACCCGTTGGAAAAAGGAGAAGAGGAAGCAACTCCCCACACCCCATCCAATTAGTCCCCTTCTTTTTTCGTCGTTCATTACCCTGCTTCGATTAATCCATGACCTTGAGGTCCCTCATCTCCTTATTGACCCTCCCCATCCTGGCCTCTCCCTGTCTAGATCCGATATGTGTACCACTCCAGCATCCTACATTTGCCTCCTTGATATCTTTAACAGCCTCCACTAGATAAATGACCACAGGCGTTTCCCGCTTCTTCTCATACCACTGTAAAGGCCGTGGAAACGCGAGGCTTTGTCTACTAATGAATGGCGAGTGGGCCAAGATGTGGGTGGCACCAGGCTGAAAAATCAACTGACAAACAGAGAGAGCAATTAGCATTTTGATCCAAATTGGTGCGGCAGCTTGTGAAGGAGCACATCAATAATGCAGGCTGGTGGGAGACCCTGGCTGCTAGGCTACTGGCCCACTGAACAAACAGCAGCTTCCTGTCCTCACACTAGCGATGAGGACTGGGGTGAACTCCAGCACTCCTTGTTGTATCTATCCTTGCAGGGGCCTTTGCAATAGACCCACTGTAATAATAAGCTATTGTACCTAGGCAGATGCTGGAGGTGAAACAATCCCTAAAATATTACCAGCAGGCTCCAAATCACCAAGAAAAACAGCTAACAGCAATGTTCAAAATGTAGGGTCACCTATCAAACTGTAGACTTCAAGGAGCTGAAATGTTGGATTCATTTGTGAAATGTTGGAAGTGTATATGATGTCTGGTAATATGATTCATGTCTGTGATTTCATTAAGTGGATTACGCACTTATCACACATTAATTCCCCGACTCATCTGAAATTCATTGGCAATAAAATGGGGGAACAGCAGTGCTGAGGTAAAAGGTGGCCTCGTGGCATTTTTTTTAACTACTGTGTTTATTTTCTCTTAATTAATGCGGTACAGCTCGCTTTGAACTGCCATTGTAAATGTGTCCGGGTGAGATGAACAAAAGGCTGCCGTATTGCAGACGGGAGAGATTCAGTGTTTCCACGTCCTATGAACTTTGCAAGACTAGCAGGCTAATAGCTAGCGCCTGCTCTCTCAGCAGGGCAACCAGGTTGTCGGCACTCAATGCTCTCAAAGCAGCACCGCTCATACATTCATTCCACTCTGGAAAAACTCCACCAACGCAGATGGGGGCGGCTGTCTGGAGCAGCAGCCAAGCAAACACACAGAAAACACACCAATCCTTCTACCGACCAACAGAAATCAAAAAAACAATTATTCTTCCTTCACATCAACTTAATAACAATAATTCGATTGGTGGACACTTCAGTCTTTGTTGACTGAGTTAAAGTGTGCTGGGGTTGTCTAGTATTAAACCTGAGGGCTGAAGTTGAGCCCCAATCGCAATTTCTGCTGTTATTGATTCAGCTGAATAAAACATTAAAAGGTCTTTAGGGCTCAGAAGACACCACTGGACTTCAATATGAGGAACTGAAGCGATACACAGGAAAATTCTCCACATGTGAATAAACTGTATTGGTAAAGAATGGGGGAGGTCAGGGTGTCAGTAAATAATTAATTACTATGGGTGTATCACAGCATCTCACAGCCGGCTCGGATGAGTTGAAGATTGGAATATGTCTGCCAAACCATCTTCCACTGTGCCGTTGTGCACCAAGGTGTATGCCTGAAACCTAGGCGACTGAAAGAGAGCGCTTGTCCCGCTAATGGCTAAATCTGAGTTTGCAGGCACCTAACCGACTAAACTGTGTCACTCAGATCAACATATCAAGAGAAAACTGGTGTAGTGATCTAAGCTCCCAACTTTGGATCACATGTGTCCTGGCAGCAACGGTTTGAGCCCTGGCTTGATCCTGGATGCGGACTCCTGGGCACAGTCAGTATGCTCTAACCAGGATAGGATCCTGGGTCTCATATCGCTGCCCCTCTTGGGAGCCCCACTGATGGCCATATTCTCTTGTTCCCATATTCTTGAGTTTGCGTGCTGCAACCGCCTTCTTGAAATCCCACCAGAGATTTTCTATGGGGATCAAGTCAGGTGACTGTCAAGGCCACTGTAGCATCTTCCTGGATTTCTTTTACAACCAAGCCTTAGTGAAATCTGGCGTATGCTTGGGATCATTGTTCTGTTGACAATTTTCTCATAGGATTTCCTGATACTTCAATGAATCCATCTTGCCTGCCGCATACTGCAGGTGTCCTGTGCCAAAGGATGCAAGGCAGCCCCAGAGCATCACCGAGCCACCACCATGCTTGACTGATCCATCATGCCGAAAAGGTTCCAGTTTTGTTTCATCATTTGACAGAACAGAATCCCAAATCCTCTGTGGCATCTTAATATGATTTTGAGCATATTGGAGCTGACTTTTCTTGTGCTTTTGGGTCAGTAGTTTTTGAGATCTGTCATGAACACCTGCATTTTGTACGTGCATTACTGTGCTCACTGAAACCTCAATGCCTGCTGCCACCAAGTCTTGCTTTCACAACCTGCTGTCTCATAAATCTGGTTGCAGCTGTTGATAACTTCCTTTATCTGCCCCGTCCAAGTATTGTAACCACTGTTCCCTTAACTGTGAACTTGCAAACTATGCTTCCAACAGTGTCTCTAGGAACATTCATTGCATTTGCTATCTTTCTGTATCCTGCTCTTTCTTTGTAAAGGGCAACGACCTCTTCTCTTAACTTTTTGTACCATTCTTTTGCCATGTTTCTTATACGCAGTCCAACGTGACACTCAACAAACACCTAGTCAGTTCAGGTATGTGTTCCAGCTCAAGCATACCTGGTGCAACTAATGAACTAATGATTAGTTGCATCAGGTGTGCTTGAGACGACACATGTTTTGCATGTTTGTGCTGTTTTGCGGGGGATACTGTTCAGGGGATTGAATAATTGTGAGACTGGAGAAGTCATTGTGAGTTGCATTTTCAGTTGGATTATGGGAAACCACTTGGAGCATACATTGTGTTGAGCTATTTCAATGGATTCTGAGATATGATGGTGATTCTACTTATAGAATAATGCACATAAACAGAAGATTACATATCCAGCACATACTGTATATTAAATGTGTAGGAAATTAATTAGTAAATTGCAAAAGTCACAGACTGCATCTTTAAGTCAGCCACTATCGCCTTCTGTTCCACACGGTAATGACACAGATACTGAGGTATGACGTGTCAAGCCTCAACAAGGCAGGTACAAACCGCAGAGGAAATACCCATTAAAGACTCCCATACTTCCATTCAATATGCAGTTTCATTATGCCATAAAACAGACCTCCAAGTGGTTATAAAGCAACCTAGAGAGAGTGAGACTATAAAATATTTTACTGCCGGTTTGTAATATCCAAAGGTCCAGCTATCTCAATGTACCGGATGGCAAAGAACAGAGTGGATGAGGTGATTGACAGAGTACGCACCACTATATCCCGTCATGTACAGCTTGTCTTGGTGTTAACAATTTAAGGTTGTACATCCAGTTCATTTTTCCAAGTCTAAATTGTCTGAAATATATTGAAATTAGGGTATGAGTGTGATATATGTAATATATAGGGACTCAGTTTTTCAAGATTTATTTTATATTTTATTTAACTTTTATTTATCTGAGTTACTTGATATCAATCTGCCACCATGCCCCTTGATAGTGATGCATTTGTGCTACGTGGCAACTTGTTTTTTTTTAGTGTACCAAAACGCCAGTTAGGACACAATGGCATTTGGTCTACTTTGCAACCTTCTGACTTCACGTTCTCTAACAACTGAGACATCTGATGCTCCATCTGATGCTCCATCTGATGCTCCGTAACTAAAATGGTGATCACATTTTAGTTCCAGTTAATTCCTAATAAAGGTTTGGTGGATATTTTATTATTTCACTTCGCAGGACTGTAGGAATCTCAGAGACAGAGAGGAAGGAAACAGACAGAGGCTGAGAGGAAGGAAACAGACAGAGACAGAGAGGAAGGAAACAGACAGAGACAGAGAGGAAGGAAACAGACAGAGGCTGAGAGGAAGGAAACAGACAGAGACAGAGAGGAAGGAAACAGACAGAGGCAGAGAGGAAGGAAACAGACAGAGGCTGAGAGGAAGGAAACAGACAGAGGCTGAGAGGAAGGAAACAGACAGTGGCTGATCCGGGGTTTGAACCCCCATTGATGGGAGGCATGTGTGTTCTGGAGTCGGGAGCTTAGACTGCTACAACAAACTTTGGCACAATTCTTATTTATTTAGTTGTGAGTGGGAAGTGACAGTGTCTTTCTGGTGTCCTCTTGTGTGCAATCAACAGAGCAATACCCCATATCCCCCCTCCAACTCGATCAACACGCTGTGGCATGGAAAACCCCACCCTTTCCACTGTCAATCATCCTGGATAAGCACTGATGTAGTACTGCCAAAAGACCAATACGGCATGTAATATTACTGAGACATAGTTCTGGACCTACACTAATTCCTCCCATTGCTGTGTTTATCTGCCATTATTGTTCTCAAATCTCTCATAATCGCCAGACTAATTGAACTGGATGTGATTTAAATTAATTCAATCTCACTGGAGAGAGAGAGCATAGGAGAGAGAGAGCCAAGGACACCAAACTCAAGCCAGCTGCTTCTCAGGGCGTTCTGCTGGTCAGAGCTGCAGTGCAATATGCTCCTTCAATTAAAACAAAGGTACAAAGGATCTCACCGGTAGGTCAAAATACCACTACAAACATTCTGCTGACTGTAATTAGGAAAAGCTCTCTTAATTACTGAACATTCCTCACAGTCAGGTAGGGAGCACTGAAGACATTTACGTCAACATTACCATATGGCTTCCCTCATCAGTTCACTAGTCAAATCAACACAATATATTTTGTAATAACAGGTGTTTTAACAGGTGTTACTGTGGTCTCTGTGTGTCTTTGTGCAATCATACAGAAGGGTGACAAATGACAGGAAACACCACATAGAAAACACTAACAGCTTCAATGTGCCTCTGGAACTCTCCTGAAATACTATCCCATATTTGGTGGCTTGTTTATGGTGGGGGAAACACTTGGGTTGTTGACCAAATGGTTGCTGAGTATCTTCCACATAATTTTCATACTCACCATTCAGTGACCCCTCATGCCCTGTGGATGGGGGCCTTGTCATCCTGAAAGAGACCACTCCCACCAGGATAGAAATGTTTTACCATGTCATAAAGGTGATCAATCAGAATAACTTGATTCTTCCCTCTAAGGGGACAAATGGACACAAACCATGCCTGGAAAATCCCCCTCACACAGCATCTGCATTTCTGGAAAACAGCATTCAGTGTTTTCCTTTAAACTTCATATTCCATTCTGACACTAAACTCTAACTGCTCCTGCATATCATTCTGGATAAGAGCAACTGCAATTTAATAACAACAACATAAACAAAACAATGTAGTTAAGAGCTCAAGCAATTATATAAAATAGCTCCCACATTCGAGACAGCCGAACAATGCACTCTGACTGGACGTTGGAAAGCCTCTGGTGTTGAGAAAGGTAAACAACGCAACTGTCTGCTCCAGGCACGTGTTGACAGGCGCTCACTCTGAACTTGCAGAGCTGAACGTCTGTCCCCCGCGGCTTGTCCGACTGGTTATACCAGAGGAGATATCTCATCCTCTGAAGTCATATATAAAACATAGCACTAGAATTTATTTATCCTGTGGTATATCAACTCCCCAATATCCACATTTTTTGTTGGAACAACTCGCCCGGCTAGAGTATCTGACAGTCTGCAGTAGGAGACAGCCCTGACAGAGGCTTTGAAGTGGTGATCTGCTCCATTCTGAATCTCTACAATAACTATATTAGGTAGTGGGTCAGCTACAGTGATAATAACCCAGTAAATTGTGTCCCGAAGGCACCTGCGCTCTCATAGCATACCAAACCTCAGCCAAGGTGTTGCTGCAGAGAGAGAACGTGTGTGGAATAACATCTCATAAATCACATTTCTGCAATTAGTCTTCCATTGGCATGTGATTTAATTAAATCATCACCTGTTTTAAGTGAATGGGATTTGACACCGGCTTTGTGAGAGGAGAAATGCTGCGCTAAGCTTGTATTTCATGGGGAAAGCCTGCTAATCTCGTCCTCATACGAAAGGTCAACAGCAACTGGCACTGGTCGAGAAGTGGTTCAATAAACATCAATAATGTTCCTGTAAAATAAGCTGGTTCCCCTGTGTAGTACTCCTCACCATTTCTCAGATGTCTCTATAATTGTGAGGCTGGCTGGTTTTTTAGGGGTCCAAATTTTCCAGGCCAGAAACAGAAGAGTGAGTGACCACATGTGGAAGGGTTGACAGAGGACAGAAGGGACGTGATTCATCAGTTGTGTTGCCGATCAGGCCAACGTGACACCCGCGTGGGAATGCCTGGTGTTTATGTGAGAAAGACAGCTGACATACGTTCTCTGTCACCTGTGCTACTTGTTATCATCGGTTGAAATGTGAGGTTAAGGTTTGGTTGTGATTAATGGAATTTCCAGCAGCAGTTTACTGGTGCATTTAGTCTATGGGCTACTACTACTCGGCATTAGGGACTATAAACCCAGACTGACATTGAGGGCTTTGGTGAAACATTACATTGTCAGATACCAGTATTGTTTATTTTTTAAAGATTATTTTGGGGGGTATTCCTAACAGTAGGAAGCATAGGCTAAGGAGACAGAAATGAAGGGCAGAGACAATGGCTGAGGTGAGGATCGAACCTTAGTCACCATGGCACATGTGGTCCACATGATTAGGAGCTTATGGAGCTTCTCCATGGGCAACATATCACTGGTTGGATTGTGTACCAATCTGTCTCCAGACCGCTTGGAAGCAGAACGAGCAAGGCTATCGTGGAGAAACATACCTAGTACTATCCAGGACCAACCAGGCTGGTGGATGTGGTTCATTGTCCATTCATTTCTTTACTTTAATTGAGGCATTTCCTTGAGGATTTTAAATACATTTTCCCTTATATACACTTATACCATCATTTTATAAAATAGCAATGGGTATAATGCATTTAATAATTGTATTTCTTATTTTTCTGTTTGAAACACAAATTGCAATAAGGCAATCACGGGTCTGTCTTTATAAATTTTATGCATTTAAAAAAGGTGCTTTTGTGTGTAACAAAATACTATATAGTTTAAAGAAACATCTCATATGAATCGCTTTTTTCATATTTTTTAAATATCAAGAAATACAGTAGTAAAGCAGGAGACAAGGGTGGTAATCCATGTTCTAGATCTTTTAATTTAATAATATATATCACACCAAGCAGGGTTTAATAATCATCAGAAGCAACAGTAAAACACAAAGAAAAACACACCTGATTTAATTTATGATTTAATGTCCTCAGACTGACCCCTCAAGGCTGTAATGGAGAATACTGTCTACGTAGTATTTTACGTCAAGTAAGATACAGGAATCTAAAAAGGCAAAAAAAGTATACGCTAGTAGACGTAAAAACTAGTCAAATGTCTACTTAGCCGTGAAAACGCAACTCTTGAATAAACAGGTAGTTCACGTAGTAGAAATCCAATAACATCAATTAGTTCAATAGAGAACAATGTATACAGAGGACAATCACTGACAACTGACTGAACAAATACATGTATGGCTGGTTAAGGAGAAAGTTGACACGGATAAATCAAGCAATGAGCTAATTATCATTATAGTTAGACAGTACAAATAACATCTATAAACCAGAGGGCTCTGACTGCCACAACATCATCAGTGACAACAGTTTTTACAGCATTTTAAGTGGGTCTCTGAAAGAAGAAGTGCCCTACAGTTCTCACCTGCGAAATTCTACACAGTGCCCCTATTAATCTGAAATAATTCTCTATGCAAAAAGTTGTTTGAATCAGACTTACAAGTTGCCTGGTAGTGTTGTTCTACCTATCATTCTATTTTCTGTAAATTGTTGAGGCAGACTGAGTCTGGTAGCCTTCCATCATCACGTTCATTTCTTGTGGCAGCTTGGCCACCTCTGAGCTCAATAAAGCTAAAGGTGTGTCCTCTCCAGCACATACACATTCCATGGTTGAGCAAGCAGCACGACAACAACCAGAATGGCTTTTGGTCACGCAGTGCTTTTTAGTCAGAGCAAAAAAAACAGACCAACAATTGTCAAAAGCCTAGGGTAGTCCACAGGGCCGGTTCTAGCTGGGGGCAAACATTGTTTGCCTGGCAACACTATATTATGCCAGCAGCACAAACTCCCATTTTTATTTTCAGAATAATAGTGCTTGTTTTAATTCATTGCAATAATCATTGTGAATTAATTACAAAGCTAGTAAATTGTAACCAAATGCAATTGTATTGTGTGTAAAGAAACAATAACAGTATGTGACATTTACATGTTTTCAATAATAACTTTTAATTAAAAACAGTAACAAATACGTTGTACACAGAATTTGAATTAATATATTTTCAGTGTCTCATGTGAAAACACGATTACATTTTAAAAACATTCACTAGAGTCTGTTTTATTCAACAATAGACTAATTTAGCAACACATAAACATGGCCCCACTATCTATCTATGCAATTAATTAAACATGATTTTTGTAATGAATTACGAGCGCTATTATTTTGAAAAGAAAAATCTGACTGTGTTGCCATCATAATATAGTGTTGCCAGGCGAACATGTTTGCCGCCAGCTAGAACCGGCCCTGGTAGTCGAAGGACCGCAGCGTCATATGTACTGCAGGAGCTTTGGATTGAATGCTTCTCTATCTTTCACATCCTTCATGTCCAATAAAATGTACAATTACTGAGAAACAAATGTGTCTTTACTTAACAAAATGTAAGCTCAGAGAATCACATGTGTGAATTCCTGATCTGTCTATGATTGAGAAATTGGTTTTAGGTTCTAAGTTCTAATTTGGTTTCCAGTGTTTTTCCAGCCCCGTTCAGTAATCGTTTTTCCCCCTATGGAATCCATCTCCTACTTTCAGGTATACGGGCCAACTTCCTCTTTTAACAATTCAGCCGAAACAGAGGTTTTCAAAACTACAAAGTTGAATGAAAGAAGATTAGGATTACACAGGTCCATTTCACATAGCTGAATTCTGGCTTATTCAATCAAATGTACTATATAAAGCCCTTTTTACAACAGTGGTCACAAAGTGCTTTGACAGATACCTGGCCTACAACCCCAAAAAGCAAGCAAGATCTGATGCACAGTGGCTAGGAATCCCCCCCACATGTCCTCTTCAATAAATAACAAAGTCCAAATCACATCTTAAAAAGGCAGCATTCTATATCTGATGCGGAGTATGCAGCGTGAAAGTCTTATTTTCATCCCATTTCCTACAGGTGTAAATGAGACATTTTTGCTTATTTCAACCCTGCGCACATAGCCAGGGATCATCAGATCAAACAAACTCAGGCCTTATTGAACAGTCTTGTACTCGATGTTAAACCTGAATCAAGGCACCAATGTGAAAAGCCTAAATATATTTAGAGGGATCAAACAAACTCAGGCCTTATTGAACAGTCTTGTACTCGAGGTTAAACCTGAATCAAGGCACCGACGTGAAAAGCCTAAATATATTTAGAGGACATCCGTAACAGGATCCTTTCCACTTTTTATGAACTATCTTCCCCCTCTGTGTCGTCATACTCTGACCAACCGTCATGCAACTGAATAACTTTGTTTACATCCGTCAATGTGCGACAGGGAAAAGAATCATGCGGGGGCACCCCGCCATGTCTCACTGGCAGACTGAACATGACGTGGTGCTTTAATTATACCCAAAGGCCTTATCTCAGCACTGCCGAGCACTGTGTGTGTGTTTGGGGGGGGGGGGTGAGCTGTAGGAGGCTACTGGATGACCAGTGCAGATTTGTCTATTTCCTGCAGGGCCTATTATTTTGCGGTGCCTAAGGGCAAGCAGCTCATTGAGGGTGTGACTGGACTTGCTTACCTTCTATGGATGGAGCCTGGTCCTGCGCTGCATACAGCATGTCCTTGAATGCCTGGAAAGAGAAGGAAGATAGGCATGATCAGTGTGGGTTAATCACATCCATCAATAATCCATTTATCTATTTCTATATGGGAAACTAAATGAAATTATTAGTGTTGTTAATGAAATGAACTATTGAATTACTGATTGATTAACTACATTTTCATTGACAACGATAAAGTTATCTAATTACATTGCCAGTCTCTTGAATATTCACAAAAGTAATTTACTACCTACGAAGGAAAACAATGAAAGAAAACAATACCAGAGAACTTGGCAGCTATTAAAAATCGTTTAAATTGCCAAAGTCTGTTCAGCATGTCTGCAGGGAAAATAACCATCCTTCGGCAATAATTGGTGTTACAACCCGAAAGATGTGTGAGGAGAATGATACCAGACAGAGTTATAGGACATCAATTCCCTTTGCATTTAAATGTGAAGTCTTATGGACACAATTTCCTAATCAGTTTCTATTTAAGAATACATCCTACTTCAAATTAAAGTGAAATAGAAGCAAGCTTGCACTACAAACACCCAGATAATGAGGTTATTTTCTTCAATCAGTCTGACCTTGCAGAAAATAGATAGTACTGCCAGATAATTTACAAGATATATCCTAACATGATTTTTTGTTTGTTCCATACTACCAATATAACTTACTGGCTATCTAGAGCTAAAGCAGTAATTGGGAAAGCCCTGGTTTGCATCCAACAAAAACATTGTGCCTGTGTCCTTCAGTAAAATAGACACAATCCCATGGCACAACAGTGTAGATTCAACCTTACTACAATGAATAGTGTTTGTCATAGTTCAGTCAAAAACACTGTTTGCTCAGATGGAACAATTTGGCAAAAAGAAAATCTCACTTGTGGCCAACAATCCCTCTGGAACCTGTGATTCACCTGAGCAAACACCAGGGGCCTATACTACAAACACCAGGGGCCTATACTACAAACACCAGGGGCCTATACTACAAACACCAGG
>JACXGM010003644.1:0-19645 GCA_016801145.1 Umbra pygmaea
TACGTTTTTTCCCCATCAAACTATTTTAATAGTTCCTTAAACGCATTATAAAATTTGATTTTATTATAATTCACTAGCTTTAAAATGAATTTACTATCATTATTTCATGCATTGGAATGAGCGCTATTATTTTGAAAAACAAAATCCGCGTTAGTGTCGCTAGCATAATATATTGTCGCTGAAAGAACGGTAATTTGTTTTCCCGATTCTTCTTCTTCTTTGGATTCCTGGCGGATCGCAACCAACTATAGGTGCATCTACCGCCACCAACTGTACCGGAGTGTGAGGCCCCCCAAACTCCAACAACACCGTAGGACTCACTCTATCTAACCCCAACGCCCTACTGCCCAACCGTCTCGCCTCCAACACCACAGCAGCTTACCCGTCGGGGACGTAAACTCCACAACCACCTTATACCCCAGAACCCCACCACCAAGTGCCGGCCCTTCACCCTCTCCCGAACTACTCTCACCGCCCTCTTTCTTCCGTGCCCGCTTCTTTTTCCTCTTAACATACTGTGTTTTCTCAAACCCTACCTCACCACTCCAGCCACACTCACACTCCCATCCGTGCTCCCTTCCATGCCGACCTCACCCCCGGCACAGCCGTCGCGACCTGCCACAAGCATGGCATTCTCCCTAGTCTCCCTCTCCAGTGCCAGTCTGTCCAGTTCGATAATCTCAGCCAACTCCTCCGCCAACTCCGCCTCAGTGGAACGTCGCATGCTGCTCGTTTCCTTTTCCCGATTCTAACCGAATGTAGACAATAAGACAAGATATTATTCAATTCACAGCGTTGTAGGCAGTCTGTACAGCCAATTCACGTCACAAGGGACCATTAACAAAGTGCATACCAACATTTTGCACACAGGTCATAAATTCAAAAGCTTGTTAAAGGTACAATATGTAGTTTTCCAAAACAATAACAAAAAAGTACTTTGCATTAAGAAAGCAAACATCACTATACCTATATTAGGCTATATATATATTTCTTAGTTGTGTACTTACATTATCCTAAATGTTTCCATCAACTTTCAAACCCAGAGATATTTGTAATATAATTTGAAGACACGGGACGTTTCATTTTGTTTTCCGTCAATGGCGTCATATAACCTTTGACTGCTCTAGTTGTTCTAAGTTCCAGGGAACCGCCAAACATAACATGAATAAAGTTGGAATATTTTTAACAATACATTACTTTGTCAGTGAACATTTTTTTCTGCCGGAGACTCTAGATTGGAAAGTTGTCATTAATTATGATAACAAAACCCATGATCCCACGCTACTTCCCGACGTCATCCAAGTACATCTTTTGCTATTGTTTTGATTGAGAGACCCCTAGCGGCCAAAAACTATATATTGTACGTTTAATGATTTCAATGTGTTTAAATGATAAACAAGCCAAAACTACTTCTAGCGTTTTTTTGTGCATTCTCACGGTTTTTGACAAGGTTTTGGCCTGGATAACCTTGCCTGCAGCTGGCAACACTGTCTGCCTGCCTGCTGCATGCAGTTTCAGTGTGATCATGGAGACAAAACTAAAAGGAGGTGCAGAGAAGCTGCGTGAGAGAAAAAACTGTCAGACGCAGCAAAATGTGTAAAATTGACACAAACGTTTTCCATAGTAGTCTCCTTTTGACTTCTCTGATATTAAAATGTATTCAACACCACTTTGTTAGGAAAACAGTGATCGTCGACATGGGATCATCCTTTCTCATGTCAGTTTATAAACTGCTACTAGATCAATCTTTTAAAACCATCTTTCTCTGTCTCTCTGTCACACACACAGATGTCCTCTCCTGATTTTTTTTAAGGATTTATCTAAGGATTTCACCTGCATCCTTTTTGATTGGTTAAGCTTACAATTTATTCAACACCACTTTTTTGAAATGGTATTTAATGTGTCAATTCTCACTGATTCTTCCATACTCATTACATGGCGTTAGTAGTTTTACGGACTAGGAATTGGTATACATATTCAGAGGAGCGCAAGAACAGGTGGTATTTGTGATCTTATGGGGTGGGCTGGTCTGGGCCACCCCTGAGTATTTCACAAAAGTGAGTAGGCTACACCCCTCACGTTTGAGTAAATATATGATTATAACTTTTCATGTGACAACACTGAAAAAATAACACTTTTACCACAGTGTAAATGTGCTGTCCCCTCAAAATTACTCAACACACAGCCATTAAGGTCTAAACCGCTGGCAACAAAAGTGAGTACACCACTAAGTGAAAATGTCCAAATTTGGCTCAAAGTGTCAATATTTTTTGTGGCCACCATTCTTTTCCAGCACTGCCTTAACACGCTTGGGCATGTAGTTCACCAGAGCTTCACAGGTTGCCATTGGAGTCCTCTTCCACTCCTCCATGATGACATCACAGAGCGGGAGGATGTTAAAGACCTTGCGCTCCTCCATCTTCTGTTTCAGGATGCCCCACAGGTGCTCAATAGGGTTTAGGTCTGGAGACATGCTTGTCCAGTCATCACCTTTACCCTCAGCATCTTTAGAAAGAAAGTGGTCGTCTTGGAGTTGTTTGGGGTTGTTATCATGTTGGAATACTGCCCTGCGTCTCAGTCTCCGAAGGGAGGGGATCATGCTCTGCTTCAGTATGTCACAGTACATCTTGGCATTCATGGTTCCCTCAATGAACTGTAGCTCCCCAGTGCCGGAAGCACTCATGCAGGCCCAGACCATGACACTCCCAGCACCATGCTTGAGTGTAGGCAAGACACACTTGTCTTTGTACTCCTCACCTGGTTGCCGCCACACAGGGTTAACACCATCTGAAGCAAATAAGTTTAACATGGTTCCAGCAATTCCAGTAAAATCCACCCCTTCAATCTCTGCAGCAATGCTGGAAGCACTCATTTGTCTATTTCCCAAAGACAACCTCTGGATATGACACTAAGCATGTGCACTCAACTTCTTTGGTCAATCATGGTGAGGCCTGTTCTCAGTGGAACCTGTCCTGCTAAACCGCAGTATGGTCTTGGCCACCGTGCTGCAGCTCATTTTCAGGGTCTAAGCAATCCTCTTATAGACTAGACCATCTTTATGTAGAGCAAAAATTATTTTTTTCAGAACCTCAGAGAGTTCTTTGCAATGAGGTGCCATGTTGAACTTCAAGTGACCAGTATGTGGGAGTGTGAGAGCGATAACACCAAATTTAACACACCTGCTCCCCATTCACACCTGAGACCTTGTAACACTAAGGGGTCACACGACACTGGGGAAATAAAATGGCTAAATTTGCCCAATTTGGACATTTTCACTTAGGGGTTTACTCACTTTTGTTCCCAGCGGTTTAGACCTTAATAGCTGTGTGTTCAGTTATTTTGAGGGGACAGCACATTTACACATTTATACAAGCTGTACACTCACACATTGTAGCAAAGTGTAATTTCTTCAGTGTGGTCACGTGAAAAGTTAAAATCATATATTTACAAAAATGTGAGGGGTGTACTCACATTTGTGAGACAGGGAGGTGACCAAGAACCTGATAGTCACACTGACAAAGCTCCAGTGTTCCTCTTTGGAGAGAGGAGAACCTTCCAGAAGAAAAAAACATCTCTGCAGCACTCCACCAATCAGGGATGTGTGATAGAGTGGCCAGACGGTAGCCACTCCTCAGTAAAAGGCACATGAGAGCCCTCCTGGATTTTGCCAAAATGCACCTGAAGGACTCTCAGATCATGAGAAACAAAATTCTCTGTCTAATAAAACAAAGATTGAACTCTATGTCCTGAATGGCATGTCTGGAGGAAACCAGGCACCACTCATCACCAGGCCAATACCATCCTTACAGTAAAGCATGGTGGTGGCAACATCATGCTGTGGGCATGTTTTTTCAGTGACAGGAACTGGGAGACTAGTCAGGAGCAAGGGAAAAATGAATGCAACAATGTACAGAGACATCCTTGCTAAAAACCTGCTCCAGAGCGCTTTGGACTTCAGATTGGGGTGAAAGTTCCTCTTTTAACAGGACAACGACCCTAAGCACACAGCCAAGATAACAAAGGAGTGTCTACATGACAACTCTGTGAATGTCCTTGAGTGGCCCAATCACAGCCCAGACTTGAACCCGATTGAACATCTCTGGAGAGATCTGAAAAAGGCTGTGCACTGACGCTCCCCATCCAACCCAATGGAGCTTGAGAGGTCCTGCAAAGAAGAATGGAAGAAACTCCCCAAAAATAGGTGTTTCAAGCTTGAGGCTGTAATTGCTGGCAAAGGTAAATGGACTGCATTTATATAGTGCTTTTTCTAACCAAAAATGGCCACCAAAGCACTTTACAGTGCCTCACACTCACCCATTCATTCACCAACAGCGGTGTCAGCCATGCAACGCGCCAGCCAGCTTGTCGAGAGCAGCTGGGGTTAGGTGCCTTGCTCATGGACACCTCAACACTTGGTCAGGAGGACCCGGGGTTTAAACCACAAACCTTCCGGTTTGCTATACAACCTACTACCCTCTGAGCCACTGTTCCCACTAGACTTGAAGGTGCTTCACCAAAGTATTGAACAGATGCTGTGAATACTTACAGTATGTAAATGTGCTTTTTTACTTTTTATTTTTTATACATTTTCTAAGATTTCAAACACACTTCTTTCATATTGTGTGTTTTGTTTGTAGATTTTTGAGCGAAATAATGAATTTAATCCATTTTGGAATAAGGGTGTAACATAACAAAATGTCTAAATTCGAATAATTTCTTTATAATTCCAGTTGACATATATTAAGGTCTCTTCTATATGTGGAGAATGTATGCAGCACTTTTAATGCAGCATCTTGGAAAAATGTACATGTAAATGTACAATGGGAGCCAATGGATATTTATATGGTGATTTCCTTAAAGCTATTTACAGGCTAAATTCAGATAATTTCTTTATGATTCCACTTGATATATAGTAAGGTAAGCCCCCTCAATATGTACACCATGAATGCAACACTTTTACTGCAGCATTTTGGAGAAATGCACATGTAAAGGTATAGTGAATCTATATGGAGAAAGATGCTGTCACACTTACAGCTACAGTTCTCCCTTATTTCAAACAATTTAATTACTGAGAAATTCACATGTAAAGGTACAGTGGGACCATCAAAAATAAATGAACTGCACATATTTTATTGTCTAATAGTTTACAAATACATATGCTTGTTACTGTCATTATGCTGGGCGTAACATAATGCATAGTTGAAGGTAAAGATAAAAATGATACTCAAAAGTATAGCAATTTTTGTGCAGCATTCTTAGCCTTGTTAAGGTATATGGTCCTGTTATACCTTTACAGGTGGATTTTTCCAAAATGCTGCAGTAAAAGTTCTCCATACTTGAAGCACATACACTATGTGCACAATTATTAGGCAAGTTGTATTCTTGAGGATTCATTTTATTACTGAACAACTACAGTGATCTTGGTCAATCCAAAATGTAATTATAGCTCAAACCTGAATAGTTAAGAAAGTTAAAGTGAGGTCTTGGCTTTCTTTGGAGAATATATGTGTGCACAATTGTTGGGCAACTAAATGAAAAATTAAAAGTTTCCCATCTAACTTGATTTTCATCTGTTAAAGTGAGAATAATAAACAACCAACTCAAAATGTACAAATAAACATTTCTGACATTTAAAAACAGATCGATGTAGCCACCTTTCTTTTGAATAACAGTCATAAGCCTTCCATCCATGGAGTCTTGATCTGTTGACAATCAACTTTTTGTGCAGCAGCAACCATTGCCACCCAGACACTGTTCAGAGAGGTGTGCTGTTTTCCTTCACCGTAAATCAACTGTTTAAGGGACCACATGTTTTCAATAGGGTTTATGTCAGGTAAAGAAGGGGGCCATGTCATTATTATTTAATCTTTAAAGCCTTTATTGGCTAGCCATGCAGTTGAATACTTTGATGCATGCGATGTAACATTGTCCTGCATAAAGATCTTGGTCGTCTTGAAAGATGCAGACTTTTTCCTGAACCACTGCTTGAAGAAAAACTGTCTGTAGGTTTGGGAGTTGAGTTGGAGTCCATCTTCAACCCAAAAAGGTCTGACTAGCTCATCTTTAATAATTCCAGTCCATACCAGTACCATACATCCACCTTGCTGGCATCTGAGTCGAAGTGGAGCTCTGTGCCCATTACTGATCCAGCCACGGGCCCATCCATCTGGTCTGTCAATGAGTCACTCTCATCTCATCAGTCTATAAAACCTTTGAAAAATCTGTCTTCAGAATTTTTTTTGCCCAATCTTGATGTTTCAACTTATATCTCTTGTTCAGTGGTGGTCAGGTTTCAGCCTTTCTTACCTTGGCCATGTCTCTGAGCACTGAACACCTTGTACTTCTGGGCACTCCAGGTAGGTTGCAGTTCTGGAATATGACAGCACTGGAGGATAATGGGTTCCTGGTAGCTTCAAGTTTGATTCTTCTCAAATCTCTGGCAGTTCATTAGCATCTTTTTTTCTCAACACGTTTCTTGTGACCCTGTTGACTATTTTCAACAAAACGTTAGACCGTTCAGTGATCACACCCCAATGTTTTAGCAATTTCAACAGTGCTGCATAATTATGATGCACAACAATACTTGATGCACATATAGAGGAGACTTATATATATATAATATACTTTAAGTGGAATGTTAAAGAAAATATTTGAATTTAGGCTGTAATGTAACTTTTACTATATTAACATTCAAATCTCCATACGCTCCCACTGTACATTTACATGTAAATTTCTCCAAAATGCTGCAGTGAAAGTACTCCATACTTCAAGTGGAATATGTCAAATGGAATCATTATGACATTACTTGAAATAAGGGAGAAATATAGCCGTGTGCATCTACATCTCCATAGCGTTCCACTACATGTGAACTTCTCCAAATGCTTCAGTAAAAGTGCTCCATATGTGGTAAGGGGGCTTACCTTAATATCAAGTGGAATCATTTTGAAATTATTTGAAATAAGGGAGAAATGTAGTTGGAAGTGTGACTGTATCTATGTCTCCATATAGATTCACTACACATTTACATGTGACTTTCTCCAAAATGATTCAGGAAAAGTGTTCCATATATGGTGTACATACAGTGAGGGAAAAATTACTTGATCCCCTGCTGATTTTGTATATTTGACCACTGACAAAGAAATGATCAGTCTATAATTTTAATGGTAGGTTAATTTGAACTGTGATAGACAGAATAACAACAAAGAAATCCAGAAAAACGCATTTCAAAAGTTAAATAACAGTCAAATTGATTTGCATTACAATGAGTGAAATAAGTATTTGACCCCTTTGCAAAACATGACTTAGTACTTGGTGGCAAAAACCCTTGTTGGCAATCAGAGGTCAGATGTTTCTTGTAATTTGCCACCAGTTTTGCACACATCTCCGGAGGGATTTTGTCCCATTCCCCTTTGCAGATCCTCTCCAACTCGAACCTTCAGCTCCCTCCAAAGACTTTCTATGGGATGAAGGTCTGGAGACTGGCTAGGCCACTCCAGGACCTTAATGTGCTTCTTCTTGAGCCACTCCTTTGTTGCCTTGATTGATGCCAAAGAGCTCGATTTTGGCCACAACACTTTCACCCATTTCTCCTCTGTATCATTCAGATGTTCATTGGCAAACTTCAGATTGGCCTGTATATGTGCTTTCTTGAGAATGGGGACATTGCGAGCGATGCAGGATTTCAGTCCTTTACAGTGTTGTGCGTTACCAATTGTTTTCTTGGTGACTATGGTCCCAGCTGCTTTGAGATCATTGACAAGTTCCCCCCCTTGTAGTTCTGGGCTGATTCCACACCGTTCTCATGATTATTACAACTCCATGATGTGAGATCTTTTATCTTTTATACAGTTAACAAGCTAACATTAAGTGCCTAATCTCAGCTCATTACCTGTAAAATATGCACCTGGGAGCCAGACATTTTGCTGATTGAGAGGGGATCAAATAATTATTTCACTCATTGTAATGCAAATGAATATTGAAATGCATTTCTCAGGATTCTTTTGTTGTTATACTGTCTCTCACTGTTCAAATTAACCTACCATTAAAATTATACATTGATCATTTCTTTGTCAGGGGGCAAATGTACAAAATCAGCAGGGGATCAAATTATCTTTTCCCTCACTGTATAGAGGGGGCTTACATTAATATAGAGCATGTGGAATCATAAAGAAATTATTTGGATATAAGCTATAATGTTGCTTTAAGGAAATCACCACTCAAATCTCTATAGGGTTCCACTATACTGTACTTTCACATGTGAATTTCTCCAAAATGCTGCATTAAGTTTTCAACATGTGGTGTACATATAGAGGGAGATTACCTTAATATATAGCAAGTGGAGTCATTATGATATTATTTTAATTTAGCCTGTAGTGTAGCTTTAAGTGTTGCAGGTGAATAGCAAAGTCGCTTAGCAAAACGTGTGAGTGTTTTCCGAGGGCTTTACCACATTTCATCGTATAGCCCCGCCCACAATTTTTTAATTGTTGTCTAGTTTGACTCTAGATTTTCACGTGTTGGCTAGGTTGACCGCAGTAAGAAAGGCTGGTAACTAAGCACTTCACTTTACACCTGTTAAATAATGTGGCAAATTACATTTTATGTAATTCTTCACACAAACCGAAGCACATATCCCCAGTTAATATCACGCTTTATATTTTAAATGGCAGTTTAAATGTACATAATACGTTCATAAAGACATACAGGAAATTGTTTTCATTTTCTGCGTAGATGTTATTGTAATAAGCACAGACCATTATCTTCACACAGCTTTAATATAAACCTATAACAAAAGTAATAGAAGATGAGTTGAGACAAATGTAGTTACATTTCTAAATATAAACAAAAGGTGAGCAAACTATCCATATATAAATAACTTCAAAATACATGCTTAGTGATTTTGATGTCTACTGAAGCAAAGATCAGTGCCAGTTTTTAGCAGTGCTACAACTTACATTAAAAAAAGTATTTCCAAAATAGGTTTTACGTTAAAGGCTTTTCCATTTGTGATCCCTAATAATTTTTTGCAAGTGACTGTATATATGGGAAGGTTGTTTAGAGTGATACAAATTCTTTTACGTTGTGTAACTTCATGTTTTTCCCAGGTATGATAAATGTCCACGATCACAGAGTCTGTAAAATTGAGAAAAATACAAAGAGAGCGCAGTCTCGATATGTTGCAATAAACCCTGCATTGCAGTCACCTTTTGAATGACTTGCGTTGGTCAGTAAAGTTTAGTTCCCTAAAACATCCTCAGCCTTGTTCAAATGCTTCCCAAGTGTGCATCCTTTCTTCCACTGTTTTATATTCGTCCCATTCCTTGTGAAATTACAAAACACATAACTAGGATGTCAGGCTCATTAATGGACCCCAGCTTGTGTAGCTCCAATCCCATACAAACCAGTTACAACCCCAAGAAAGTGTGAAGGTGAATTTTGGGACCATTTAAACAGGGCCCTTGTCAGTGCACTTTCGCCTTGTCTCGCTCACTGTGGATCCACACCGGTAGCTCCTACAATGCCGTTTTGTCGTAGCTGGCTTCTCAGCATCTGGTTCTTGGTTTTCCAGTCATCAACCTGTGAGCGGGAGATTGTGTGAAGTGAATAACTACATTTTCAAGTTTAGGAGCAACCTCACTCACTACTATTAAGTTGTGTAATGACTCACCACTACACTCACTACTGTTAGGTTATGTAATGACTCACAACGTGTGCCTGAGCAATGTGCCACAGACTGATCGACAGTCTCAGCATGTTTCCGAGAAATCTAGCCAGTAAGCAGGTGCTACGTGAGCCCGACTGTGGCACCTTGTTTGAGCAGGTGAGTGTCGTATGTACCTCATGTCGGAGCAGCTGGTTGTCCATGCGGAGCCTATCCAGAGACTCCAGGTCCTCCCCTAATCTGGCATTGCTCTGACGCAGCTCTTGGATGTAGTCGCAGGCCTTGGACAGGATGCCTCCTTTACTCTGAAAGGACAATGGTCATAATGCTTTTGTCGGGACCTTCGTTTACTCTGTGGATTATGTGCTGTTCAAAAACAAGATACGACTACAGTTTACTTGTCATGTAGCGCAGTGGTTTCTTAAATGTCTCCTGGAGAGCATCAGAGGTCTGATTATTTTGTTGTAGCTCTGACCGAGTTGAACAGAATCAAAGTCAAGTAAACCAATGATTTGGTTAGCAAAAGATTTCAGATGGATCACCATGTGATTGTTGTTACCTTTACTGTGGCTGTGGGATTAGTCAGGAATTAAGATGAAGGCTAGAAAGAAATAGCAGACACATCCATTGAAAAATAACAAACAATAATAAAAAAATACTTGATTTCAGTACCTGGGAACTCACCTGCCCGTTCTTCGACGCGTCTAATGTGCAGTCTGGGATGGTTTTGGACAGCTGGACGATCCAGTTGTTTATCTTGTCTCTGCGTCGGCGCTCAACTGAAGAAAGATGAGAAATAACAACAGCAACAATACAATTTTTACTATTTAAATTGAAGCCTTAGGTTATCGTCCCTTTTCTGAGGGAAACAACGATTGAAAACGGTCAATGACACATTATTGCATGCTGTACCTTCATTGTGCTGTGCACGTCTCTTGTCATCTCTAGAGGCACGGGGTGGTTCTGACTTACTGTTTTTTTTTAAAAGAACATCATAGATTAGGTTCATTTTAGGAATTCACTGGGTATCAAAGCGTTGGACTAATCACATTTCTTTGTTACCTTAACAGGTATTCCTTTGCACAAAACAGAAAAATGGTTAACGTTCAGCAACAAAAAACAGAAACTTTGAACATTGAACCCAGGCGACCTTGATAAGGGCTTGGTCAGTGATGTCATAGCGGTACCTGGACACACAAGAGGGAAGTGATGTTACCTGTTGGATATCTTTGTGCAGGTGGCTATGGAACCCTGGTTGGCGCCACCTAACACATCCTGTGGGGACATCATCACGTACAGCTGACCTGGAAGACATTGCAGCACGATAACGCATTCAATTAAAAGGATAAACAATTATTTTTGTATATAAAAGTAATAGATCCTCTACTACAATGGCAAAAGCCAAAATAGGACAGCATTCTGATAATATTTTCTCTTTTAAAGGCTGTATTTTGATTTTAATTTGTATTATTTTTATTTTGGGGACAGTATGAAGCAAAGGGACAGAGGCATGTAGGGAAAGGAATGAAGGAGGGGTACAGACTACAGTTGGGAATTGCAAGAGACCTCGCAATATTATTTTATCACAATAATTGTGTCGATACTAATATATACATTATTAGCATTTTTTTGGCAATCGTTTTACTGCTTGATTAGATTTTTGTATTTGAGAATCCATAATAATATTATCTAAACAAGTATTGTGATATATTGCAGTATCAAATTTGTTCTCACATCTGTAATACAGACAGTCAGCGGAGCCGGAACGTAAATCCCCATTACCAGGGAACATATGTGGTCCAGAGCTAAGAGCTTAGACCACTACACCAAACACTCATACTGATATGTTTTAATGCACAAGCCTTTCAGGTTCAAGCCCTACTTCAGCATGCGCATTAGCCTGGCAAGCGAGACCCACATCAAGATGTTGGGTCTGGGAACTCACCATTGGCAGAGCTCAATCCGAGGGGCGGGATAAACGGTTGTCTTTCAAAGTCCCTATGCACGCATTAGGATAGCGCTACAACCAACCAGAACAACGAAGTGTCTAGTCGGCAAAACTCGGAACACATCTTCCTTTTGTAAGAATGACTTCAGTGACGTTCTTTGTTATTTTCTCAAAGAAAAGATTAACTCCAAGTCTACCAGAGTCGCGGCCAAAGCCGATTCGAAAGACCGCTGTTCGCCAGCAGCAGCAACCATTTACCGCCCACCGACTCTATACACATTGTGATTGGCCTGACCAGAATTTGTTTTTTCCAGCTCGCAAGTCAACAGAGAGTTGCTAGACAGACCCTAGCTGCAAATTATATTTGCTGCCACTAGGTTGCGTCTAGATTTTATAGGCTACATGTGCATAGGATGGAAATGCAACAGGCCTCACACAGAAAGTGTACTATATATATATATATATATATATATATATATTCAGTACAGCCCTTGAAGTTTTAAAATGTGTAATCAACACTGTTGCCTTTTCGATATGTCCAGACATAAGGCCATTGGCAGTGAAAGTGTTTCAGACTGACCACCGGGTGTGCTCTGAGTCAGCAGGGTGTCCGGGGCCTGGACGTTGGTCATCATGGTGGTCTGTGTGGCATCGCTGACAGGATAGTAGTAGTGGGTCTCTGATGCTTCCCCGTCCAGTCCTTCAGATTGGGAAAACACTGCCTGCCCGACAGACACACACAACTTTAGGCTAGGAACAGAGCAAACATGTAAACTAAACAGGCAGCCTGCATCAGATGGGTGAAAAAGTACAGTGTCTGAGATACCGGGGTATAGGTGCAGAGTGAGCCTCAGCACATTCTGAGTGTTGTACCTGCGTGACGGTCTGCGTTGTGGCAGGGAAGCCCGTCACCACGCTGACGGCGGACGCTCCGTCTGCCTGCCCATCAACCTGTCCATCAGACACCTGGATCACCCGGTACGTTACCTAAAATGGATGAAGTGGTTAAAGGTGGAGGGGGGGGGGCAGATTTGCACCCCTAAACCATATCTCACAGACCAGCTAATTGTTGAAGGGTTAGGGTCCCAGGAACAAAGGAGCCAATTGGCTTGTCTTGCATGCAGTGTCCCTTCTACCTGCCCTGTGGGAGGGTACAGCTCCCCTACCGGCATCCCGCCTCCCTCCGTCTTGAACAGATATTTCATTGGCTGATCGGAAGCAAAGGTGGCCGCCGACTGGATGGTGGCAATTCCTGTCGGGTCGTCTTCTGCGGCAACAGTACCTGAAGATGGGACGAAAGAGTGTAGTAGTAAACCAGAACTTCCAAAACAGGAAATAACTACTAGGCAGAGCTTGGTGTTTTCTATAGGGCTGTTGCCCCTGCACAATAAACATTACTTAAAGCTATAAACAAAAGCCAATGAATGTAACACATTGTGTCTTAAAAGGAACCCAGGAAGAAACTACTACAGCTCAGGGGTCCCTATTCAGCCACAGGGCAATTTTGTCTAGAGCGGTAAAAAACTAAAATATTGTTTGATCAAAAGACTACCAATTAGGAATGAACCGATACCACGTTCGTCATTGCAGATACCGATCCGAGTACTGAACTTTGAGTTTTAATGCTACGTAAGGTAAAACTTACATCCACCCATTGTGCTGTCAGAGACAAGGGACAAGTGTGTGAGCTCCAAATGTCAGTGCAATTAGGTTCACTACAGACATCTTTCAGTCAGAGACAAGGGACAAGTGTGTGAGCTCCAAATGTCAGTGCAATTAGGTTCACTACAGACGTCTTTCAGCAAATTCAAAAGGTAACTTTACCATACCGTTTGAAAGGGCCATTAAAGACACATTGCATCAGCTAGGCTGGTGGATACCCACATTTAACTTTTCTTTTCCAACACTTAACTTATGAGACAATATCGGTTGAATCAGCTTTTAATTTGACTTTTGTAAATTAATTTTAGTATAATCTGTTCAGAAAAAAATTTATAATCTACACACTGGCTAAATTAGCTCACATCAAATCTTCTAATAGATTAATCTTCAATGGAACTAAACACAATCTACAATAAATATTAATTAATATTCTGGCCAAAAAAATTGTTGATTAAGAACTAATTCAAATTTAATTAAGTTTGTCCTTGAGAAGTTGAACAGACTCCTGTTACATTTGTGTGCGCGTATGCTTCTCTGGTTAAATGTGGACCGCTTATCAGGGGTATCAGAATGAAAACAAAGTTAAGCATTACTGGTTAACCATTACTGTACATGCATTCTTACTGCATTAACAATAAAGAGTTGTCTAAGCATTTTTTTCCAGGAAAGTTAGGCTGCACAAAACAGCTATAATGGGTTGAAATCGGTGGTGCAAAAACAAAAATAGGTCAGGTGAACATGTAACCTATTTGTACATGCATTTTCTCTGCCAAAGTATTAGCCTATGACAAGTTTACATATTAAAGATCTAGGTCAACTTAATATGAAAAACTACCAACTGACAGCATCAAATGTAAAACAATACAGAAAAGATCTCACTATCCATCCAGGGTCAGAAATATGCAGGTGCTTTGACGTTTTATTATTTGTTATTACTTCAATTATTTTATGTCTCGGATTTGATAAAAATTATACGTTTGTGAATGACACATCACTACAACTACTCGTGTTTACTACATCTTATTAGGACATGGAATCGAATCATTACATAGACTTGCCGACACTCAATCCCATATTTTGAGAGAGTGTCAGACACATTTCCGATCCCAGTATCAAATCGGTGCATCTCTACTATCCATTCAAACGATTAAATTATGAATGCATTAGAAAACATGTAAACGTATATCCTGAAGTTAAACAGTGAGCAGACTTTTCTCACCTCAGAAAACATGGGTAGTGGTGCAAGTTTTAAATGGATGGGATTCAAGTTGTGGAACCCTAGGACCTAGATCAGTGGACATCAAACCTCTCCTGGGGAACCTACAGTACATCCATTTCAGAATTGAGTTTACTATTCACGAGTGCTAGCTCAGAAATCCTCAGGACAGGTTTGAGAACCATTGGCCTCAACATATAAGAGTATTTATAGATCTCAGGCTAATTAGTATCAGTCAACACGCATCAATGAAATAACAGAAAGGTAAACACATGTAAAATAATTTTATAAGAAAAGTAGTTCTCACCATTATGATAAATCATAGAATAATTTCTATGGTGCTCACCTTCCTCGATTGTGGGCAAGTCACCATCGTCGTCATCCGGACTCTTCTGCTGCCTGTTAGAGCCAGGGGAAAAGGCGGCATCAAGTAGAAAGCAATCATCCCATATAAAATAAATACATTTCCTTATTTTAATGTTACAGTGTTCTGCCATACTCACCCCTTCATCTCGAGTTACTTATCCAACGTATTTTCTCTTTTTAGCTAAAAACCGGCAAAGGTTTTTCCGTCCGCTACAACCTAACTAGCTATGTTTAACATGAAAAGTGTGTTAGCAAACTCGTTAAACAAGACAAAAACATCGTAACGTAGCTACACTTTAGTCGAACTAAAAAGACAACCTAGCTAGATAACTAATAGACTACATTAGATTATGTTACTCGTTAAAGCCATGCCACCACAATTAGTACCAATATACGGTACACACCCCTCGTAATGATGAAAACACCAGCTACACCCACTATTCAATGTCAAGTTAATCCATACTGTATATACCCACTGGGCTGGCTTATACACTAACTCAAATTCAACAAGAAACACCAACTAATCTGCCGTACATGTAAATGATTAGCTAGATAAATAATGCTAAGATATGTAAACAAAGCAGAAATTGTGCTAGCTGAATAAAACTAGCTAGCTTAGATGACAGCCAGTACAGAAGCTTGCTAACAACAAGTATTAGCACTAAGCTAAAACAACAGAAACACGAACATTCGAACTGTTGCAATCCAGTCATACAGAAACACGTTAGCAAATGCGTATTTAATTTCAATAATCAAGGCAAACTTACCAGAAAACACACCAAGTAGTCCACCATAATACCCAACATTTGCCAATGCGCATGTGTGTGTTAAAATCATGGTATTTACGTCATTCTTTAGCGACCCAAAGAAATTCTGACATTTTAATAAAAGAAAATGTATTGCGGTTTATTGGTCGTCCATCACATTAAATACATTATATTGTTTCGTTTGTTTCATTAGACAAAATATATAATATAGGAGGATTTTGCGTTTTTGTGGTGTTGGCCAACGTAAGCTTCCTGTAAATTTGCATGAATACGGTTCAATACTCGGAGCTATTCAACACAGTGCGCACTGTAGTTACATCTGTTTTTCTCACAAAAGTGCACCTACACTTAAGCTGGATTCACACCAGGTTCGGCAAACTGGTTGCATTGCGGCGGATGTCCATTCATTTCAATAGGAATCAATGCGCACCGCTGCGGCTAATCTCCCGGAACCGGCAAAATGTGGATGCGGTGCGGCGGGTGTGTCGCAAGAGTTGAAATAATCCAATTTTTGCGGTGCTTCGCCGTACGGTGCCAGAACCGGAAGTTGATTTACCTCAGAGAAAGCGCTAATATGTCACTTTCATCTATGGGTGTGTGAGATTGCAAGACTGCTTTGACAGCTCAGTAGATAGTTTTCGTATTGTCAGTGAACCCTAAACAGAAAAAAGCTCAGCCAGTCGCCTTGCTGGAGGAGGACAGTTGTATGCAATGTTGCCCACCATCTTGTAGATTCGGAAGATTGATTACAATGTTGATTGCGGTGTACATGTGTGTCTGCATTACGATGCCGTACAGTGATTTTTTGCCGGGCCTGGTGTGAATCCAGCTTTACACAGTATGTTGAGGAATAACTTTGAGTGTATAGACTCACTGTCAACAAAAAAATTGAGTTATCCACAGCCACACGTGGACCCAGAGTCAGATAGCCGGTTCACTGAGGTCAGGGATGGACTGGGACCAAAAAGTCCAAGGAGTGTGTAAAATGCAGTTTAAAATCATTTAAAAGGAAGCATATGTAGGTCAGCGTCAATTTCACAAACCATTTTCTGAATGTAAGGCAAAGCAAGGCAGATTTACATCACAATTTAACAACAAGGCAATACAAAGTGTTTCACATAAAAAACAAAAGCAACATATGGTGCTTATAAGAAATGTATCAGTATTTGATTTAATTAAAAGCAGCTGGAAACAAAAAAGTATTCAGTCTTGATTTAAAAGAACTGAGAGTTGAAGCAGACCTGCAGTTTTCAGGGAGTTTGTTCCAAGTGGTGCATAAAAACTTAACACTGTTTAGCATGTTTGGTTTTGACTCTAGGGATAGAGAGCAGATCTGTTCCAGACGATCTGAATGGTCTATAACGTTGCAGATCAGATATGTACTTTGGACCTGAACCATTTAGTGCTTTATAAACCAATAGCAGTATTTTGAAATCAAATCTCTGACAGTCAGGAAGCCAGTGTAAAGACCTCAGAACTGGAGTGGTGTGATCCACTTTCTTGGTCTTAGGATGGTAGAAGCAGCGTTCTGAATCACCTGCAGCTGTCTGACAGTTTTTTAGAAAGACCTGAAAAAGCCATTACAATAGTCAAGTCTACTGAAGATAAAAGCATGGACAGGTTTTTCCAAATCCTGGTGGGACATAAATCCTTTAATCCTTGATATATTCTTAAGGTGGTAGACTTTGTAATTGTCTTACATGTGGATGTTAAGATTTAGGTCAGAGTCCATGACTATTTATTTAAGATGAGTGCTGACTTTTATTCATTCCTCCTTGGCTCCAAAAACAATGACTTCAGTTTTATCTTTGTTTACTTGAAAAAAAATTCTGGCACATCCAATCATTCATTTGGTCCCCTGATGACATGTAAATTTGTGTGTCATCTGTATAATTATGGTAACATATTTTGTTATTTTCCATAATCTGAACCAGTGGGAGCATGTAGATGTTGAACAAGAGGCCCTAAAATGGAGCGTTGGGGAACTTCACATGAAATTTCTCTCTGGTCAGATGCGTAATTACCTATAGACACAATGTAGTCCCTATCCTTTAAGTAGGATTCGAACCAATTCAATACTTGTTTGAAAGTCCCACCCAATTTTCCAGTCAGTCTTGTTATTGTCAACTGTGTCGAATGCAGCACTGACATCCAATAATACCAAGACTGAAATTCTGTCACTGTTTACACCGTGTTCTAAATTATTATTCAAATTATATTTTACACTGATTTTCTTAAATAATTGATGCAAATGACAGTATAATTTTCTAGTCACCAAACGTTAGGTTATAAGTAGAATTTCATTTAACGAACCACCCAACGAAAACTATATATTTTTTTAAAACAAAAAACTCAAAATGCACTGTTCCAAATTATTATGCACAACAGAGTTTCAAAACATTTTATAGGTTGTAAAGAACTGAAAATGATCATTTGTTGAATTTGCAGAATTAGGAGGTCATATTTATGAAATCAAAAGCTATTTCAATCAAACACATCTTTTAACAAGGCAAGTGTCACAATGTAGGTGGTGAGAGTGGAGACCCAATGCAGGAAGCATTATTCACTAATTTAATAACAAATCCAATACAATGTAGTTACAGGAGGAACTAATATAACATATTTGGAGCTGCACACAAATATATATATCGAAATACTATGCTCTTATCGTGGCATAGAATGCGATAGACATATACAGGTCCTTCTCAAGAAATAAGCATATTGTGATAAAGTTCATTATTTTCCATAATGTAATGATACAAATTAAACTTTCATATATTTTAGATTCATTGCACACCAACTGAAATATTTCAGGTCATTTATTGTTTTAATATTGATAATTTTGGCATACAGCTCATGAAAACCCCAAATTCCTATCTCAAAGAATTAGCATATCATGAAAAGAGTCTCTAAACGAGCTATTAACCTAATCATCTGAATCAACTAATTAACTCTAAACACCTGCAAAAGATTCCTGAGGCTTTTAAAAACTCCCAGCCTGTTTCATTACTCAAAACTGCAATCATGGGTAAGACTGCCGACCTGACTGCTGTCCAGAAGGCCATCATTGACACCCTCAAGGAAGAGGGTAAGACACAGAAATACATTTCTGAACAAATAGGCTGTTCCCAGAGTGCTGTATCAAGGCACCTCAGTGGGAAGTCTGTGGGAAGGAAAAAGTGTGGCAAAAAACGCTGCACAACGACAAGAGGTGACCGGACCCTGAGGAAGATTGTGGAGAAGGACCGATTCCAGACCTTGGATGACCTGCGGAAGCAGTAGACTGAGTCTGGAGTGCAAACATCCAGAGCCACCGTGCACAGGCGTGTGCAGGAAATGGGCTACAGGTGCCGCATTCCCCAGGTCAAGCCACTTTTGAACCAGAAACAGCAGCAGAAGCTCCAGACCTGGGCTACAGAGAAGCAGCACAACAAAACAACAACAAATTTTGCATGTCATTCGGAAATCAAGGTGCCAGAGTCTGGAGGAAGACTGAGGAGAAGGAAATGCCAAAATGCCTGAAGTCCAGTGTCAA
This sequence comes from Umbra pygmaea, assembly GCA_016801145.1. Taxonomy (NCBI): domain Eukaryota; kingdom Metazoa; phylum Chordata; class Actinopteri; order Esociformes; family Umbridae; genus Umbra; species Umbra pygmaea. Next base: position 19,156 of record JACXGM010003644.1, read on the forward strand.
GTACCCACAGTCAGTGATGGTCTGGGGTGCCATGTCAGCTCCTGGCATTGGTCCACTGTGTTTTATCAAGGGCAGGGTCAATACAGCTAGCTATCAGGAGATTTTGGAGCATTTTATGCTTCCATCTGCTGAAAAGCTTCATGGAGATGAAGATTTCATTTTTCAGCACGACCTGGCACCTGCTCACAGTGCCAAAACCACTGGTAAATGGTTTACTGACCATGGTATTACTGTGCTCAATTGGCCTGCCAACTCTCCTGACCTGAACCCCATAGAGAATATGTGGGATATTGTGAAGAGGAAATTGAGAGACGCAAGACCCAACACTCTGGATGAGCTTAAGGCCGCTATCGAAGCATTCTGGGCCTCCATCACACCTCAGCAGTGCCACAGGCTGATTGCCTCCATGCCACGCCGCATTGAAGCAGTCATTTCTGCAAAAGGATTCCCGACCAAGTATTAAGTGCATAACTGAACATTTATTTGAAGG
>JACXGM010003644.1:19745-41073 GCA_016801145.1 Umbra pygmaea
TACAAACACTTCTTTTATTGGTCAGATGAAATATGCTAATTCTTTGAGATAGGAATTTGGGGTTTTCATGAGCTGTATGCCAAAATCATCAGTATTAAAACAATAAATGACCTGAAATATTTCAGTTGGTGTGCAATGAATCTAAAATATATGAAAGTTTAATTTTTATCATTACATTATGGAAAATAATGAACTTTATTACAATATGCTAATTTCTTGAGAAGGACCTGTACAGATCGTACGCCTGTAGTGTATTTTTAGATGTTCAGAGGACTGATTATAGCAGCTGTCTAAAGACTAGGAGTCTCTCACACTCTTTTGACGACTGCCTGAGTGAGACCCGGAAGGAAGGGGGGCAAACCCCCCACTGTGTGAAGACAACAAGACGCTGAGAACTCAACATTATACTGTACATCATGATATGTCATTTTGGGGCTTGCTGAATCATCCCATAAAGGGAGTTTTGGTTTACCACTTGCAAGGTTATATGATTTTCTCCACGGAGCGACTAGAAGAGACAAATGCTAGCTTTCCACGGTGAAGTATATTTAAACGTGATAACTAGTACTTTTGTTACAGCCCGCATAGCGCCGCCATGTCAACCCATAATCTAATTGTTGATGTACTCCGTTGGTTTCCAATTCCAGCCAGTGAACTGATCCTTATTTCGTATGCAGCAGGAGATATGTGGGCGTCACTCTTGGGGGAGATATAAATTTGTTCAAGTTGTAATCAGGAAGTTCTCTTTAACAAGGCTCCTGGCCCACGTTCAGTGCGCGCCATAGTAAATGTGTTAGAATCAGGGGCGGACTTGCCATCTATGTGATCTGGAGAATCACAGAACGGCCGGTACTCCAGGACGGCCGGCGGGCCGGCCCACCACCCGCCACACACGCAGTCATCACCTGTTTTTTCCCCCCACTAATCTGGTTACCGATACCAAAACCAGTAGGCTACTTGGTATCGGGCCCAATACTGGGCATAAGTACTCATACTTGTACTTGTGAAAAAGGCCAGATACTCCAAGTCAATACTTCCTCCACATTTAAGAGCGTTATGCTGCGCAACGCTTTACAGCCCTATGCATATATTTCATATTGATGATAACGACAGTCTACTTCATCATTCAGAGACCATGCTTATAAAGCTGACAAACTATTTGTTGCTATTTGAAAAATTTTATTGTGCCTAAAATGCATAATCATTCCAAAGACCAAGCCACGCGTTTGCTTTTGAAAAAAAATATTTTCCTCAGCAGTTATCCAGTAGAGTTCAAATGGCGAAATACGAAATCGTTTTTCTCATTGCTATTTTCATGTAGCCTAATATTTGTAAAATTATAGGTAAAAAATATTGGAATCCTCAAGGAAATGCGCACATTTAAGTACAGGAACGAACAAAAGATGCAAGTTATTATGCTATTCGGTGCATACTATAACTGTAGCAAACGGCATGAGGAACGCCCCCGGAGCTCTGAAAGCCACCTTCAGCAGGAAAGACATCGGTAGTTTGCAAAACTTCTGGGTGAACCAAATAGTGGTATTTCTGAGTTCTGACATACTAACTTTAAGAAATATTACTTAAAGGAAATGCGATGTAGCCTATTTAATTTTGTTCAATAGATTACAGTGATAGTATACAGCTAGCCTATAACTAATTGTGTAGGCTACCAATTTTAATAAAACAATCAAATACCTTAACAGAATAATATATGATTAGGTAAGTATCCCTGTTTTGGAAAAAGTCACTTCAAACAGACATTCTCATCTTACACAAAACGTCTGCAATGCTTAGGGCAAATTCTAACACAAACGGCTATTGCATTCGCGTTTACAAACGTTTTCTCTCACTTTAGCTAATTAGGGAAGGAGACTTCTGTAATAAATACTACACATAGACCTGCAATGTGTACGATGTTCTTTTGTATATGTAGGAATATTTACTTTTCTATATTTGAATTGGCTGATCAACATCTAAGAAATAGCTGATTTTAGCTTTATAATTGTGAGATTTGGCATAGTTCTTAAAAGTACTTGTATCAGTACTCGTATCGGCAAGTACCCAACATGAAATACTCTTTACTTGTACTCGTTCCATAAAAAGTGGTATCGGCCCATCCCTATTTGTAATGGTTGTAATGTAGATGTGGTATTATTATTTGTGCAGTAAGATTAATTACTGCATAATTTAATTAAGATTTTTAAGTAATGAATTAATTTTAAGACAGAATATATAATCTATTCCTTGCTATCTTGGAATAAAAACAGTTTTTTCAGGTTGATCTTAGACCAAGAGCAGAGAAAGATACCCACTCCAGCTAAACCATAGATTACTTTAAGCGCCCCAAGTCAAACAGCCACAACCTAGAGTTTTTTTTTTTCATACCACCCTCAGAAGGAGACAATACCTGACAGTACAGAGAGTGTTTAAACAAAGTTGGCACAGACAGAAAATGGGTTATATACTGAAGAGAACCATACCATGTATTGTGCAGTATGTTTAGCATTTGCCAAACCAACTGAAACCAGTCCCTTCATAAGTGGAATGCAGGACTGGAACCATATCAGTCAAAGAATTGAGGAACATGAAAGGAGCAACATGCACAGAGGTTGTGCTGTGGTATATTTTTTGAGGGCATCTAAATCAGATAAAGCCAGCCTGCTACATGGTCCCCAAATTGTGGCTCACAGAGATCAATTGAGGAAAAGATGGCAGGTGTTAGAAAGAACAGTAGAATTGGTGATGTTCACAGGAAAGAGAGGACTGAGCTACAGAGGACAGCAATCTGAGGCAGCGGACACTCTAGATGACCACAACATTTCCACGGCAACTTTCTAGAGCTCATCATTCTTCTAGGGAAATATGATGTATGTTTGAAGGAATATCATTTGGATAGTATAATATCATGAGCCACAATTAATGTATTGTGACATTCATGCCAGGCGGCAGGCGTTGTTGTTGTTGTTGAGTTTCCGCACTCTGATTGCTTTGGGCCGGGCCTAGTCAAAGTCCAGGGCCGTTTTTTTGTCCCGGTCCGTCCCTGGTTAGAATAAATGTTGAGAAATAGACTGAACCATAAAAGACATGCTTAGATCGTAGATCATATTTAGGAGTTGTTGCGTGATATAGCGAAATCACTAAAGGAAAATGTTATCTGAACATGGATTAAGCAAGGAAATCTCATCTGGACCAGTTTGACAAGGTGGAAGAGAGAACTGTACAAGGACAACACTGACAAACATCCAGCAGAGGGTGCTGTAGAAGGACACTGGATACCTGCCTCTCTGAGCAGGGGAAAAAAGAAAGCAGGTTCTTATCTGATGGACAAAACCAATAGTTTTAAGACAAGTCCACCAGGACTCCTCCTCTTGGAAGAAAACCAGCCTACAGAGTTTATGATCATGATAAGTGAGCTAGGCTCCTCCTAGTGTGACCAAAATGAAGTTTAGATGGTCATTAAGAAATGGATCCTCAGAGGAAGAGGTTCTGAGACTGTTTAACATTACACAAGTAAGAGCAGACAACTATTATCATTACAAAACCATTGCAAGTAACAAGTTGAAAACAATAAAACTATTATTGGCCATGTTGAATGTTGAAGCAATGCAATAAATCTTTTGAGTTATTATCAACATTATTATCAATAAGGATGTATTACGGGATTAAAAGTATAATGATGTTTTTAGAGAATACTATGATTAATCTGAAAAGGTTATAATGGTGATTGGTTATTAGAACTAATCAATATAGAATGGAGTTTGGTTTTGTTTATGCTATTGATATTTCTTATTTTGTATTTTTTTGTTTTCATTATTTAGAAGAATCTAGAACTCTGTGGGAATTACGGTAAATGCATTTTTGGTTAAAAGTGGGATGTAGGGTGTTTTAGAGAACAGCATTATATTGTGTGAAGGCTGTTGATTTAAATACCCATGGTATTATTTAGTTTTGGGGTTCGTTGTAGTGAAATGTATGGATGGAATGTTTTTAATGCATAAGTTGGAGACAATTCCTCTTGGGAGTCTGGTGTACAAAACCCCCACTGAGAAATGACCAAAAATGTTTATTAGGGCAATAAAATTATTAGGAAAGTCTGTGTCATCTCCTGTGCTACCCCGCCGCTGTCACCGGTCCGCCTCCCCTGAATATTAGGAGCAGTGTCCTGGTTTCTCTCTTTTGTTTTCTATTTTTTTGTTTTCTCTTGTGCAGGCGATTTTGCCCTCTCTGCTACTTAGAGGTGTCTACCCTTCTCTATGGGTTTAATTTACGCACACAGGTGGATGTGGCAGCCTGATTATTGATTAGTGCCTTCTTGTTATATAAAGCCTTGAGTGCATGTAACACATTGCTGAATATTGTTCCTGTCGCTGACTGCACGAGTCGTGTTTGTTAATCTAAAGCCTGCCTGTTCCTTTTGTTTATCGGAGAAGAATAAACCTCCTTATATTGCATTTGTCTCCAGCCTACTATTCAGTTGTGACAAAGGCGGGGCTCTGTGTGGGTGAGGAGCTAAACTTTAAAAAGCCAAGCTGTACATTGTCTCAAATTGTGCAGAAACGAACCGGTCGCAAAGCATTTTCTTAGCCTGTTATTTTTATGTGAATGCAACAACGGACTATTTTTACTTGGAATATAATATACCAGAGAACAATTAGCTTAGGTAAGTGAAAAGGCATTTATTATTCTAAAAATTTGAATGTTTGGTGAAAGAGTTCGCAAATTGAAACTTATGACTATTTTTAGTCACTCCGAAACCTAAGGCATAGTTACTTGGTGACAAAAGGTTCTTGATGGCCAATAAGCTTTGTGGGATCCAAATGAGGATTATTTAACAGAATTATTAACTCACTGGGATACTATACTTTTTAATAAAAACAAGAACCTTAAGATAATTTGCCTTCATCAGTTATTCAAATTTTTACAAGTAGCTTTCTTGACTGAGATGGAGTGATGTAAATAAGTTTGAAAATGGTGTTAAAGACTTGTTAAAGTCATTCAAGGGTTGGTGACAGAATTCTTCTGAGACATCTTTCAGTAATGACAGGATTCTCCCATGTATTCCTGAAATTGTAGAGTTTGGTATCTTCTCTATAAGTAAGGAATCAGGAGGTATTGTCCATGTCGTTTTGGATTGTGGGCATTTTGATTTGCTGTTACCAACCATATAATATAAGTCCACTTTGAGGTGGTTACGTCAAACATCCATCTCTAGTCAAGAATGTTGAATCTGTTAATGTTAACAAGTTATATTTGAATATTGCATTGATTCAATTAGTAATGCATGTCGGAAATCCCTAGTATCTTAGGAAAAGCAATTTGTTTTATTTTGGTGTTGTTCTGTTTTTCAGTCAAGGCCTGTAGCTTAAACCAGTTCAAACTAGTTTGCTGGTTAAGAATCTGGGTCTGGATAAACAAAAAATTGTTTTACAACAGGTAATTAAGAAATATTTATGACCTGCTATGCGACTGCTTATTTCTGTTCCAGGTGTTCATCCTAAACTGTTCTGGAAGTTATACTGATTCACTATAATGTTTGGTTGTTAGATGTGGAGCATTGTTCTAGCATTGGTATATGTATTATTTTATATTCTATAAAAGGCTACATTAATCAATTACACTTGCGAGGGTCAAGGAGCTAATGATTTCTGTCTGATTAATAGTTAATAAAAATAAGACCAGAATTCAAATAACCACAGCCAGCCAGCTGTGTATTTGTTTTTTGATCACAAATTAGTAGACCGAGCCACTGCTACAATTCGTCATTTTCTGTATCGTTGCCAAGAATTATATGCATCATTCAATCAGAGGATTAAGGTAATACACGAAGGTGTTAGATTCATTAATTGTCAAAACAGTCTCTACCAATAAAGGATTTATATGCTGAGCTAGTAGGGAAGGAGCGAGAGGTTACGTGCACTTTACTTTTCTTCCAAAACTTCAAAAAGACAGATTGAGTGAGGATTGAGGAAGAGGGTTCTGTGTGTGACCACTCTTTCCGAAACAGGCAGTGTCTGGGATAGGCTGCTGCTGAGGACATCTAGTGGCTGAATTCTGTAACAACATTCCAGAGTAGTTTAATAAACTGCAGTCGTGGAATGATCTGACTGATTACATACTGGGTTGATCAATAAATATAGACCCAGATCAGACCTGCCCGTGACAGAGTTTAGACGACATGTAATTCTTGGTATTGTAATTGTGTAATTCTTTGTCCAGTTAAAGCGTTGTACTTTGATGCCCTTTATCTGGAATTAAATATTATTCATTTCTGTCTGAGACATTCTAAATCATTTCCCAGGACATCTCTGGTTGGAGATATTAATGGGAACGTAAGCTATCTTGTTGCGGCCTGCTCTTAAGTATCAGCCCTTATCACGCACACATTCAAGCTAGGTAGCCTACGCACTTTTCTGAATATCGCGGGCTACATTTAAGTTTTCCTGGGTTGCTCTAGTATTTCTTTCCGTAGCTGTTTACACACACAAATAAATGATCACTATGAGGGCAGATAGTTAGATAGTATAGCCGTTGTTGATATTTCCTATCAATCCTCTATACGCATTCATTAAGCATTTCTCAGTTTCTTAACTCAGACTATTGAAACAGGGGAGAAAAGGAAATATATTAATTATTAATGTGTTAACTTCATAATTGCATATTAATTCTATTCTTTACTCCCTTCACTACACGCCTGGCTACTACAAGACCGACAATATACATCTCAACCACAACACAAACGTAATCTGAGTAACCTCCCTACTGTGACAGAGGCCTGAACCTTAATGACACGCGTCGCCTTGACACCAAACATTATATAGCTCGCCCAATTTGTCAGTTTTTTATTTGTTAAAAAAGTTTGAAATATCCGATAAATTTCATTCCACTTCATGATTGTGTCCCACTTGTTGCTTCTTCACAAAAAATTACAGTTTTATATCTTTATGTTTGAAGCCTGAAATGTGGCAAAAGGTCGAAATGTTCAAGGGGGCCGAATACTTTCGCAAGGCACTGTAAGTGATCCATAGAGCCCGGAGACACAATACCATCCATGACTTTGAAAACCAAAATATTTAATGTTTATGACACTTCTGAATCTTGTCAGTGAAGGAGGCAAATTGATTGCATGCATTGGTAGAACAAAATTCAGAGGCTACTGACACAGGAGGGTTTGTTAACCTGTCAACAGTAGCACACAAGGCACGTGCATTATTATTGTTTTATCCGATGATGTCAGAGAAGAAGGATCACCATGCATTTCTCAGTTCCAAATTACAAATGTGAAGTCTCTATAGGTGTCATAATGAACCTGGAGATTTGTTTTTTGCCACCTGCGTTCAGCTTTACGACACTCTTTTTTCTGTTCTTACTAGTGTGGCATTTCTTCATGGAAATGTTTTCAGACCTTGGGTAACATCCTATTACCATCCATTGTTGTCAATGGGGCACACTGTACACTCTGGGAAGAATACCACAAGGAGTGCACTTTTTCAAGGAGTGAATGGGAGGTACACAGCAAATAAAAAATTGCAAATGTAACAGAGAGTTATAATGAACACTCCCCCAGGGTTCATATGTGAACCACTGTAAAAGTGTTAAATTAATACTTTCGATAGTGTTAAAATAGTAACTCATTAATAGTTTTAAATTTGACAATCACAGTGTTGTTAGAGTGTATTTTTAACACTGAATTGTGTTATTCCCTTACGCTTGGAGTGTTAATTTCCAATTTGCATATTTCCCAGCATGCCTTCTTCTGTAAATATGACAAGATCATTTTTACAGCTCTTGTACACCAATGACAGTAAGATTTCACTGTAAGAGTTAGATTGTTTAAATACAAATTGAAATCCAACTGAAAGGATATCCAACAGTTCTAATATTTCCTCGACCACAACCTGCATCAATTAAACTGCAATGGTGAAGTACTTAGAAACTGAACAAGACAAGTGAAACTACATAGACGGGAACACTAATCTCAGTAATGTTTGCAATCAATAATACCACTTACAGTTTGTATTAGATCTGAAATGTATAAAATATTATTATTGTTTAATAATTACACATAATCAATTCATGAATACACAAAGCAGAAATTATATTAAAACAAACAATTCTAAAAAATAAATGTGAAGCAAAGCATTCTGGGAAAATTTGATGGTTTTGCCTAACCCTTTACAGTGATAAAGTAACACTCTGAAAACAAACACTGTTTTTTAACACCAACAGTGGGGTTCTATTGTGTGGATTTAACACGCACAAGTGTTAATTTAACACCTCATTTAACACTATAGTTAACACTGGAAAATCAACACTAGACAATTTGCTGTGTAATAGAGCGCTAGCGAAAAAAAAATGTAAGCATTACTTGCATAAATATTAAGATTAATATTTTTTTTTTCTAGATATCAGGTAATGAACTTGTTCTCTAAAATATCATATCAAATTGGCATCATGACAAACTATTTTAAGACAAAAAATGTTTTCTAAGCACATACCATACCTTTCTTGGGGAGTCCGAATTTACAGCAGTTTGGAGCAATTTATGGCAGAACTTCAACAGCATAGCAGTCCACGTTGCGGATTAATGAAGATATAATCTACTCGGAGTTCCCAGCGGTATAGTGGGTTATATAGCTGCATTGCACGTCAGTCTATATCATGATAGTCCCAGGTTCAAGCCTGACTATGGGTTCTCTGACTCTCCCCGGGCAAATTGGCATAGCGCTGCCTGGGATTTGGGTTAGAAATCAATTTTTATATCCAGCCAAGTTGCTCTCCACAGTGACTCCTTGTGTTCAGATCGGGTACCTGTGGGTTCAATCTCGGATGTATAGTCAGTGAATGTAATCATCCTGTGCATGATCCTATCAAAGGCTCACGTGTTGTTTTACATTATCATTGTGAATTTCTGATTATTTAAATAGTTTTACTAATGTTACTTGTGGGTATATTTTGAATTGTTTTTGCCAGCGGCCACTTTCTATTTATTTTATTAGATTTTACTGTTTATTTGTTCAAAATTTATTTACAGAACAAAGAGCAGATAACGAATCCATAAAAAAAAAATTTGTGCCAAAGAATTTCATCTTGTAAAAGAAAATAAGTTTATAATTTATTGGCAGTCACTCTAGTTTGTGAGAAACGTAGAAAATAATATCAAATTTAGTAATGTTTAAAGGCTGTTACGTCCCCAGTATAAAGGTACATAGAAATATGTATTACCTGTTCTGTTTTCATCTCTGTATGTGTTTGTTTCATTCTGTGTGTCTATTTCCCCACAGGTGGCGCAAATCCAGTTATCATGGTCTATCACCACTTATCAATGACTCCTCCCCTCCATAATCCTGTTCACGTGGTTCCAGTCGTTATCATCAATCCCATCATGCCCTTCATCCCTATATTAGTGTGCCATTTTGTGTGTAGTAGCTCTCTCTCTCTGCCTGTGTGTAAGGTTGCTCTCGATTACCCATAACTTTGGTTGTGCCAGTGTTATTGTAGCGAACAGTGTTTAGTGTGTTGTTAGTAGTGGTTAATGTGTTGTTTGAATGATAGAGAGTGAGAGAGCTTAGTCTTGTGTTGTGTTTAGTAAATGTTATTGCTATTTTGTATCTAGGAATTAATTCTTTGTTTCCTTTTCTTACAGGGAGTTGGGGGGAGCCAAAGTTAGAGCCACCCCGGGGTATACACGGCCCGTAGGGATATTCCTGTGTCTAAACACACTATGTAGATCTGGACAGGACCAATCCCTGTAAGTTTGGTTAAGGCGCCTCACCCGTGTGCCAGTTTAGTGTTTTGTGTTTGGGACATAGGACAGGTTAGGGGTGGGGGCATTGTATTTATTTCTTTGCCTTAGTCTTGTCCAACCCCCTGCTCCCAAATTATTATTTATATTGCAATAAATCCGTGTGGCACATACGCCCTGTTTATACGGTAACATTCTGGTCTGTGTCCTTGCTTGCACCTACGACCCCATGCTTCTTTTGCTGGCTACTGGGGGTCCTTGAGCAGTGGGGAGTCTGGTCCCCCTCCTTTAAGGAGCTAGATCATAACAGGTCCCCCTCCTTTAAGGAGCTAGATCATAACAGGTCCCCCTCCTTTAAGGAGCTAGATCATAACAGGGCATAACACAGGCATACCAAGTTTGTCATTTATATATTGTTTCTTATCTGTCCGAAAAGGTTAGTATCGGAACCTTAAAGGTGCTATATGTAAAACGGACAGCCAGCGTAAAAAAATGGGTACTACGGCTTTAAATTCAAAATACCTGAGTTGTATCCCTCCGCCCCCTCCTCCACAGAATTGAAACTAACGTGACGAACAAGATTAGCGTAATCATGACAAGCGAACCGTGTTTTACTACGTCTATGGTCATGGAACCGTTTAGAAACATGTAGAGTTTTTTTAGGTTGTGTAGAATCTCTATGATCTTTTTCGTTTGTTTGTTTGCTGCTTCCATGGCTGTCGCACGCTGGGTTTGCGTTTTTACAGGTATGCCTGGCAATTCGTTCATGCTGTCAAAATGGGCAGTTGATAACAACACACAGGCCAAAACATAAACATAAATTCCGTCACGGAACATACTTTTCCAAAAGAAAAAATACTGACATTAGCATTGTTTTCAGAAAATATAGTATTTCAGCTTAAAATGTTTCCTTAATATCTGATGAGGCATTGGCGTAATTTTTTGATTTATTACAGTACATGTATTACATATAGCACCTTTAACAACAAAATATATTTTCAAGCAAAAACGGGACGGGGTCCATTTGTTTCTAGCATGTACGATTTGAGAGATACTGCTATGCTCAAAAGTTTGCGAACCCCTAGAAATTTGATAATAAATCTATTTTTAAAGAAGGAAGGTCAACTTGGCATTGTGCTTAGGGTCATTGTCATGCTGGAATGTCCAGAAGAATCCCTTGTCCAGAAGAATGCAAATTGTCTGCCAGTGTTGTCCAATAACCTGCTGCATTCAGTTTCCCGTGCCTTTAGAGCTCTCACACCCCCAAAACATCAGTGAGCCACCACCCTGCTTCACAGTGGGGATGGTATTCTTTTCACTATAGGCCTTGTTGACCAATTTCCAAACATAGCACTTATGGTTGTGACCATAAAGCTCTATTTCAGTCTCGTCACTCCAAATGACAGTGTGCCAGAAACTGTGAGGCATGTCAAGGTGTTCTTGGTCTACCTGACCTTGACTTGGTATCAAGATCCCTGAATCTTCCACTTCTTAATAAGCGATTGAACAGTACTGATTGGCATTTGCAAGGCTTTGGATATCTTTTTATATCCTTTTCTAACTTTATGTTTTTTCAGTACCTTATTACGCAGGTATTTTAACATTTCATCCACATGAGAGCTAACAACGTCACTGACTATTCATACACAGACAAAAATTGCATTTTAAAATGCCACATGTGTGGGAAATTTACCATTAATTGCCATTTGAACCTTTTTGTGTCACCTTGTGTTTCTGTAAATAGGCCAAATATTCAAGGGTATGTAAACTTTTGATCTTTTACTGTGAAAAAATGAATATAATGTTTATAATGTATATCGAAAAAAATGTCCAACTGGAGCTTATGGAGTTTGTCCACTGTATTTCACAGTCTCTAGGGTTCCAACCACTATCTACTCACTAATATTTTTAAGACAAGCTATAATTTGTAGATAAGTTATAATTTTTACTTTGTTAGACAACCTAAATCAACTTTGCTGGGTCTTGGCCAACTAAAATACTGTATTTGGCAACTTGTCCATGTTTTTTTTACCAGGGTCTTTTTGTGTTATTTAGCAATTTACTGCACATAATAATAACACTAATGATAACAAAGTTTACTCCGTACCAGGGTACCAGCCGCGGTCGGTGGATCTTAATTGGGGAGGACGGGCTCGTATTACGCTCAGAACCGGAGTGAATGGAATGTGTGCAAAGCAAAAAACAATTGGTTTTGTTCGTTGGGCACCATTCCATTCACTCCGGTTCCGAGCGTAATACGAGCCCGTCCTCCCCAATTAAGATCCACCGACCGCGGCTGCAGGGTACCTATCACGTACTGAGAGGAGTGGAGTCATACGTAGGAGCAGGTGCGTTCTGAAGTCTTTAATAACAGAACGCCAAATGTAGAAAGGTAACAGGCACACACAGAAATTACACTCACACAGCTACTGAATGTACATAGTACCGAGATGATAGCAAACAAAGAAAACTGTTACACACAGGGTAGTGAATATAGAATAATACCAGCGAAAGAATATGTAACACAACAAACAATAACCCACAATTCTCCCTGAGTCCACACCCCTGTAAATATAACCCTTAAATTAATATTTCACACAGCTGAGCGGAATCCGGGGTGAATTGCTGGGAATTGGGAGTAGTGGTGTAAGAAGACTGGGGATGCCAAGCGCCGGATTCTGTGCACGCCAGCAGAGGGGGCTCCAGGATCTCCATTGTTGACCGTAACCCCCGGGACGCGTGGCACCCGCAGTCCGGCCAGTGCAGGTGGAAATTGAGACCCAGCAAGGCTCCTCAGGACCGTACCCCTCTCAATCGAGCACTGGAGACCACCTCTACGCCATCTCGAATCCAGAATGGCCCGGACGGAATACGCCAGGCCACACTCAATCTCCAACAGAGCACCCCGGTTTCATGGAGAGGGCCTTCCACCACTGGCCTGAGGAGAGACACATGGAACACAATGTGAATACACATGTGAAAAGGCAGTTACAAATTGTATGACACATCATTCACTCTCATCAGGACTTTAAAAGGCCCCACAAACCGCATTTGTTCCAGGTAGAGAGCCTGACATGATCCCCGAGGTAGAAAATGGGCTGGGCCCTCGGTGACGGTCCGCCTATATCTTATGGTGGCATACAGCGCACTGAAGGCGCACATAGGCAGCGTTCCACTACTCCTCAGCATGCTGGAACCACTCGTTCGCTGTAGGTGCCTCGGTCTGGCTAAAACCCCAAAACACACTGAAAAGGGGAGACATCAATGGAGGAGTGGCGCTGAGAGTTTTGGGCATATTCTGCCCAAGGCAGAAAGCGGGACCACTTCCCCGGCTTGTCCTGGCATTACGACTGCAAGAACCTGCTCACCTCCTGATTTACACGTTCCACATGCCCATAAGCTTCAGGATGGAACCCAGAGGTGAGGCACACCGCGACCCCAACATTTCCATGAAGGCTTTCCGTATGTGCAATGTGAATTGGGGGCCACGGTCCGACACAATCTCCTCTTGGGTGCCTTAGTGCCTGACAACGTGGGTAAACAAGGCTTCCACAGTCTGCAGGGCCGTGGGCAACCTGTTCACAACAATTCATTATTTAAAAATCATACAATGTAAAGATCTCTACATGGTTTGTAAGTAGGAAAACCTGCAAAATCGGCAGTGTATGAAATACTTGTTCTCCCCACTGTACATATGTTCAACATAACTCAGAACTCAATTATCATACAAACAAAAGGCCTACATATACAAACAGGTGGGTGCTGTTATTTTATTTCATAAGACACTGGCCAGTCCTTAGAAACAATCCGGTAAGTTATAAAGGAGAGAAACACATAAAACAGGGTGTTAGGTTCCATGATACAGCTCAACTCATAATGGCCCTCCTCTCTGCTTTATCGGGTGCTCTATCAGGGGGGATTGTTGTTTCAATGATTGTAGGTCAGCATTTGTTTCTCTTATTGCTGTCCGCTGCCTCCAGTGCTGAATTCCTCCGGGCCCTGGTGACTTCCTCAGTGGAGTTGTCCAGGGTCCTGAGGTTCTGTTGCTATGTGGTGTTCTTGAAAGGGGGTTGAGGTGCCAAGTCCTGCCTACCCCTGCCACACTGGGTTGTTGTCTCTCCAAACCGCATTCACCCAGTGCGCGTCCGGAGAGACAAGAGATGAGGGCCAACACTCAGTCTCTTCCAGAAGCTGTGGGAGCCGTGGTGGTGAAATAGAGGTTCTGCTGCAGCAGGAAGCCCGGATATGTGGAGGTTGCCCCCTCGTAATTCCGGGGACAGATGGACCCCCGTAGGTGGGTTACTCCCTGGGGGCATGATATCTGCCACTGATTGGGCAGGCATAGCAGGGGCATGCAGGAGTCCCAATTCTTTGTTCCAAACCTTTTATGGAGTTTAACAGACTGTCCATGGCCACTCCCAAACTCTCTGATGAATGAAATTACATTCACTCTTTACATTAGATATGTAATTAGAAATATGGCTATGGGGCCTGGTTAGACCCTGAATGGGAGACCAGTGCTGCTGGAAGTGGTATTGGAGGAGCAATAGGGGGCACTCTTCCCTCTGGTCTAATGATCATTCCCAATGCCCCAGGGCAGTGATGGGGACATCTGCCCTGCGTAGGGGGCCTTTCGGATGTGACGTTAAGATGGGTGTCCTGACTCTCTGTGCTCACTAAAGATCCCATGGCACTATTCGTAAGAGTAGGGGTGTTAACCTTGGTGTCCAGGACAAATTTCCCATGGCACTATTCGTAAGAGTAGGGGTGTTAACCCCGGTGTCCTGGACAAATTTCCAATCTGGCCATCATGGCAACCTAATCATACTTATCTCTCAATTGGCTCATTCATTCCCCTCCTCTCCTTCCTTCCCCCAGGCCGTTGCTGCAAATGAGAAAGTGTTCTCAGTCCACTTGTCTGATAAACTAACGGTTAAACTAAACTAAAACTAAATAGTGCCATTTTACCTCAAAAGAAGTTGCCCATTGGAATGGATAACTCATGGCAGTCATTGTTACACATGTGCAACACGCATGGTAACAAGCAGTCTTTGTTACACATTTGTAACAAGCTCAAAAAAGTTCTTGTTACACATGTGTAGGTACATACCACAATTACTTCCAGTTACATTATGTATTTACACTGTAACAATGGGTTGTTACACTTTGTTACAATACTTGTTACAGTGTACTTATGAACGTAATTAAAATAGAGTTACCAACATTTGTAACCCTTCCCCCTCGAAACCCAATGGTAATCACTAGGGATGAAAACATAACCCTATAAAATGAGGCACCACTTGGTTACGGTTATGTCATCAAGCACGTATCGATGTCTCCAAAGCAAGTAATGTTATGCACTGATATCAAATGAAATTCGCTCCTAATGGAGTTTAGATAAAACTGTAGACATGCTTGGAGTCCATTCAAGGCTAGTCAGAGAAATGCGGGACTATTGTGCAAATCTGCAATGTAACATTAGCGTAGCATTTAAAAAAAAAATGTTTAAATTAAGAACATGGTTGCAAATATATATGTACAAGCCTGTGTAAAGCACAAAACAAGACTGTCATAATTTTTTTATTAATTATTTAAGCAGAAAATGCAAGGGACCCCCCCCCCCCCGTATACCTGTCTGTGGGGGGGGTCAACATTCATAGCGGATCTGTTTCTTTATCTTTTCCTGCCCCGCACATCCTGTTGTTCTTGGCATGCCTTGGCTGATTATGCACAACCCTGCAATAGCATGGAGGGAAAAAAAATTGCACAATGGTCTCCTAAGTGTAAGAACATGTGTCTGCCTGTTTCTGTCCACACTACCTCCATAGAGAGCCCTGCTTCTGACATTGACTTCTCCACCATTGTGCCACCAGAATACCAGGACTTGGGGGCGTTTTTTTCCAAAACCAAGGCTACCTGTCTCCCTCCACACAGACCATGGGACTGCGCCATCAATTTGCTTCCGGGGGTGCCGTTACCCCGCAGCCACGTCTACCCTCTATCTGTTTCAGAGACAGAAGCTATTGAAACCTATGCGCAAGAGAGCCTTGCTCAAGGTCACATCAGATCGTCCACATCTCCTGTCTCCTCCAGTTTCTTTTTTGTTAAGAATAAGGATGGAGGTCTCCGGCCCTGCGTGGATTATCGCGCCTTGAAATTAATTACAGGTGAATTACAGGTATCCCCTAACCATCATACATAATACTGTGGAGATGATAACAGGAGCTAAATACTTCACCAAGCTTGATTTACGCAGTGCATATAATCTTGTGCACATAAGAGATGGAGACGAGTGGAAGACGGCCTTTAGCACCACCACGGGCCATTATGAATTTCACCAACCTTTTCCAGCTGAAGATCCCTGACCTGAGCCTTAATGAAAGTCAAGATCTACCTATTGAAGAATAGATTGTACTTCCAACTTGAGGCCTTTTATTTAGTATTTCAATTGTATTTTAATGTAATATACATTAAATATTATTATTATTTTTTTACTTTAAACCGGGTGCAACCATCAGATGATCATATCATATAAAGTGGCACTGAACTAAAAATAGACAATGTCAGCAGTAAGTTGCTTATTCACTGACGTTTCTGAAGGTACTACCCTTAACATTTTATAAATGAACTGTACTGTCACACTTGTGTTGGAAAATAGGACTTAATACACTTAATGACAACACAAGCCCAGTTCAATAATACAAAATAAATGCTGGCAAGCTTACGGCCACAAAACCTCCTTAACAGGAAACAAGGAGTATAAGAACAGATAACTGACACACTCTACGCTGATTTGACTGATAAATAGCTGTCTACATAACAGTGGAAATACTCTCGAGGTCTACATATACATAATATAAAGCGGTCTACATAACAGTGGAAATACTCTCGAGGTCTACATATAAAGCGGTCTACATAACAATGGAAATACTCTCGAGGTCTACATATAAAGCGGTCTACATAACAGTGGAAATACTCTCAAGGTCTACATATAAAGCGGTATACATAACAGTGGAAATACTCTCAAAATCTACATATACATAATATAAAGTGTTTTACATAACAGGTACACACAGACTGTTTAAGAATACAGAATACAATAACCAACAAAACCCTCATCAACATGTGCACTTAAATAGGGAACAGAAGAAGTGCAGGTGTCTCAACAATCTCAATTAAGCTAAGTGCAGTTATGTCCCATCTTATTCAACGTCACTTTTCACAATGCCACCACAAGACAAAACTGCTGCAGTAATGTTACTCAAGTCAGTGTGATGGCTGTGACTGAACACTGTCTGTGAGTCCTCTGAAGTCTGGCTCATAGCTAGAAACAGCCAATTTGAGGCAGTCTGTGAGGTGTCTGTCAGTAAGGCGGCTCCTGTATTTTGATTTGATTATTTTCATCTGTGAAAATGCCATTTCACAGAGGTAAGTTGATCCAAAGTAGGCACTCACTTTTAGTGCACATGCAGTAAGGAGAGAACTTATCTCTGTTGACAAGTCCCCAAAAGTCACTGTCCCTTGATCTGGCTTTCAGCTCAATGTCGTTTTGTAAATCAACCATCTCCATGTCAACTCCACTTGACAAAGAAAATACTTGCTGGAATTTGGCTGCAACCTGTTCTATGTCAATGAGCATGAATGGGTTTGAAACAAATGCAGCAATACATTCCATTTAGTTTAAATCACCAAAACGCATATTGAACTCCGTTGCAACTTTGTCCAGGTGAGCACAGTATTTCTCAGGGTGAAAAACATCCTTGTCTTTAATACTCTGTGACATTTTTTCCAGGTTGGGAAAGTGTGTTAGCCTCCCGTTTTTAAGATGTGTGATTCAAACAATGAGCTTAGACTTAAAAGCATTTACTGCGCTGATCATATGGGGCAGGTGTCGGTCTTTTCCCTGGAGCTCGTTGTTTAGTGTATTCAGCTTTGCGGTCAAGTCTGTCAGAAACCCCAGGTCACACAGCCACGCATCATCTGACAGTTCCTTGTGCTCCTCGTTTCTTGCAGACAGAAATGTCTTTATCTCAGACAGTAAGTCAACAAACCGCTGCAGCACTTTCCCGCGGCTCAACCACCGCACATCAGCATGAAGTAGTAGGTCTCCGTACGCGGCATCAAGCTCATCCAGTAACGCCCTGAATAAGCAACGTTGAAGTGCTTTTGCTCGTATCGAGTTTATCAGTTTGACCACCAATGACATTACGTGACAAAAGTCCACGACTTTCCCTGCCAAGGCCTGCTGATGAATGACACAATGATAATTCTTGAAATTGGGAAAATCAGGGTCATTACGACACAGTGCTATAAAACCAAGGCGCACACCACGCATCGCCGGTGCTCCGTCGGTGGTAATTGCTACCAGTTTATGAATGGGGATATCATTTTCACTTACATATTTTTTTAACTCATTGTAAATATCCTCACCTCGTGTTCTCTCCTTTAAGTGCAAAAGAGTAAGAAAGTCCTCTTTTGTTGTAAAATCCTGGAAAGCCATTCTAACAAAAACAACAAGTTGAGCTGTATCCAGTGCATCAAGAGATTCATCGAACTGCAGTGAAAAATATTTGCAGAGTGACAAGTCCTTTAACAGCTGTCGATCCACGTCCTCTGACAGTGACTTGACCCTCCTTGTCACTGATGCAGGGCCGAGAGCTACAGCACGGAGTGAGGCTTTTATTTCTTCTTTGTTTTCGAAATCCTTGAAAATAGTCTCTGCAGTAATGGCCATTGCTTCCTTGAATAAATCGCCATACTTAAAAGGCTTTTTGTTTTTAGCCAGAAAGTGACTTACACGAAGCAATGCTTCAGTAGCAGCCTTATTTTGATCAGTAGATTTTGTAAAAAGTGATTGTTGGGCCTTCAACTCAGATCTCAGCTCGTCAACTTTTCTTGCACGGATCGCACTCTTTGGCGGGCAGCGGTCTTTAAAATTCGGGTGGTTGGTATTGTGGTGCCGCTCCAGATTCCCTCTTTTACATAATGCTTGTTTTTGGTGGCACAACATACATACACACTTATCTTTTACCAAGGTAAAAATAAATTCTTGTTCCCATTCTTGGTGAAAATTGTATGTTTTTGCCTTCTTTCGTGGAGCATCCACGGGCTTTCGTGGAGTTACCTCGCAGCCACGGGCTATAACCATGGAAATCCATATTGACGTTTGTGAGTTAACTTACGGGTTCTCTTCCCTTATCTGATTGGTCACTTAATAAATAATAAATAAAAATAATAAAGCAGTTGGATTAAGAAATGATGATGGAAAACTGAACTTATTTTTCAAGAGCTATCGGGACAGTGATAAAGATCTACCAGTCGATCGCGATTGACAGGTTGGTGACCACTGGACTAAAGTAATCAACAAAATCAAAGAAAGATGCACACTCCAGGTATCATACTCCAAAAGACTTAATTTAAATTTCCAACGTTTCGAAACGTTGCCGAAACGTTGGAAATTTAAATATAGTCTTTTGGAGTAAGATACCTGGAGTGTGCATCTTTCTTTGATTTTGTTGATTATTTTTACCCAACAGACAGCACCTCTCTATACTAGGTACTTGGGTGTGCGCCAGAATATAGCTTTTAAAGACTAAAGTAAAAAACATTTTAGGACATGATACACATTATTTAGTTAATTCTCAGCCAGAGCTAAATATCTTTTGTCTGAGGTTACTGGCCATTCAACCATTGACAACAATCATTCAGTGAGAGGTGCTTAGCGCTAGCCTGGAAAAATCCAGACCCAAATCCTGAACGATTTAGGGTCTGGGATCGAGTAATGTAAATGACTGAACTCGAGGGGCGGCACCAAGCGTGCATTTAAAAATCCCACTGTACGCAATTGGATAACACTATGACCAATCACCAGTGGGTTTTCACTAACCCTATGGCGGAGCTAACTGGTAGATTGAACCCTTACCGTATCCGGTCTGCAAAACAGCAAAAACGTCCTTCTTAAAGACTAACGATTCAAGCGCCGTCTTCTGTTCCTCTTTTAGATAAAAAGCCAAGTCTAACTCGTTCATTGTAGTGGCCAAAGCAGTTTCAAACAACTGGTGTAGATACAAATCGATCTTACAATGTTTACTAATGACTTGAAGTCGCACTCGCAGAGCTTTGGTCATCTGTTTAACACGCCTCTGTCCCGCCTATATCAGATACACCAATGTGATTGGTGCAGCTCGGCTACAAGGGCATAGTTAAAGAGCAGCATTACTCAGTGCCAGAGTAACTTGCTGAGGAAATTCAAATTGTGCTCTCGCGAGAACTCTGGATTTCCAGGGTAGCTTAGTGCTTGGGTACCAGATAATTGTCTGGGTACCAACATTAGGAGGCGCGCTGATTTTGGCAATTTTATAAGGAATTAGGGGTCAAAAAAAGCTATCTATAAATAGCTTTCTGTTTGAGATTTTAGAAATTGGACAACGGAATAACGAGAAAGATATATATTTAGGAAAGGTCAAAGAAGGAGGAGGGTGTTGCTTTCAAAATCATAGATTTATTTTAATTACAAACTCAAATGCCAAATGGGGTCGGCGTTTGGCGTTTCTAGTGTATAATAAAGAAATGACCACATTTGAAAAAGCCCAATGTATCAAAAATGAACTTATGACTAAAAAGTTCTGAATGCTTTTTTAAAATCCAAAAACAAAATAACAGGATCATCATCTAGGAAATCACAATATTGCACCAGATCCAAAACTAGCCTAATGTGGTTTGAAATATGATGCCTTCAGGTTTGACAAATTTAACCGTTTCACTAGAATTGAAGATACTATTTTATAGTAATTATTTAAAAGTATTATTGGTCGCCAATTATCGATAAGTAACGTGTCTTTATGTGATTTAGGAATAATTGGTAAAACATCTTGTTTCAAAAAACCTGGTAATACTCTTTCTATAGATTCCTTGTATGTAGCAAGTAAGGATTTTGATGTGAGATCCCCAAAGGTCTGATAAAATTCAGATGTTATTTCCAGGGGAATTTGCATTTCCAGGGGATTTGTTCTTTTTTAAATGTGATGTTCCATATTTAATTTCCTCTATGGTCAAATCTCTACAACACACTTTATTGAATTCCTCCCCAGCAGAGCTACCATCAAAGATGGAGTTGAAGATTTGACTGGAGTCTGCCAGATCAGAGTCAGCTGGAGAGAGAGTATAGAGTCATCCACCCATCAAACTTAAGCCTTGCCCCTTTTTTCATTGACAGGGTGGGACTGAGTCGTCCTATTGGCTTAGCCGTTTTAAGCCCTGACCCTGTTTCTGGTTTGACAGGTGCTAACCCTGGCAACCAACACACCCTTCTACCTGCCTCTCTGAGCAATCCATTTGTTTTGGACAGGTGGTACCAGGAGTAATGTAATGTAATTTATTTGTTTTAACAGGGACAGTGTACAAAAAACATTATAAATGTCTTGTGCCAGGTTGTAGCAAAGTGCTAATTTCCGCCCGTAGTCCCTGGGCAGGTGGATGGTGCAATAAAATACAGACATATTATTTACAATATACAATACAATACAGATACATAAAATCTTAAAAATCTACAGACCTTTTTGGCCCCTAATCCCCCCCCCCCCCCCC
>JACXGM010003645.1:0-40969 GCA_016801145.1 Umbra pygmaea
GTACATACGTACTTGAACATTATTTTAGTTTAATTACATTGTTGTTATATTTTATTTGCACAGTTACCATTTGCACTGTCATACTAGTGTTAACTTATTACATTGTATTTGCCTGCTACTCTGTACACTGCATTCAACTGCATTCAACTGCACATTCAACTGCACTTTTCTATCTTTCTCCCTTACCCGACCCTTTGTGATATTCTTGTGTATTTCTATTCATGTGTAACTCTGTCTGTACTTGCACCTTTGCTTTATCTTGGCCAGGTCGCCGTTTTAAATGAGAATTTGTTCTCAACGAGCCCACCTGGTTAAATAAAGGTTAAATAAAAAATAAAAAATAAATAAATTGTGAAAGATTCCTAAATGATAGATTTCATGATGCCAGTCGAGGAAAAGCATGTTCTTGAAATCGCCAGAACATGACATTGTCATCCAGAACACAACGCAAAAGTTGTATAGTAAATATTTATTTAACTTTTCTATTGTTTATTTTATAGTGTATTCATAAAGATTATGCAAATCACTATTTGTTCACGGTCAAATGTGTCATTCCAATCTATTGACGAAAAGTAAACTTAGCTGAAGATAGTAACTTGTTCCACTGGTCAAATAACCAATATCCCATTTCACTGACTGAACCCAGCTGTATTGAGCTCAAGAAGTGGGTCAATCCTTATAACCGTTTCCCACTCAACCTACTTTACAACCTACTAGTGGTGGACAAGAGTTTTTTCAGATAACATCGTCTGAATGAATGAACATGAATGTTGATCCAACAGCTGCGAGTTGTGTGCTATAGTGAGACAGTTTGTTAAAAGATTCTCTGTTATTTCAACTCTGTAAACAGTGCCTTGCTGAGCTGGCATTTAACTCACCCTGGTATTATCCTGGGATTGTGAAATGCTACGTTTCCACAATGACCCAACATAATAACTTGATTTCAGCAGTCATTGGTGCAGCTTCACAGTGTGTTAGTGAGACAACTTTTCTCTTCTCCCCTTTTAGGCCATTTCCCCAACAAGGCCATGCCATCTGCGGGCACCCTGCCCTGGGTACAGGGGATCGTCTGTAATGCCAACAACCCCTGCTTCCGTTACCCAACCCCAGGGGAGACCCCAGGGAATGTGGGCAACTTCAACGACTCCATGTGCGTTTGTCCCTAAAAAACACCCTCTAACATTTCTGATTGATTTATTAATGGATAGATTGTATTAGCCATTACCAGTGTGAGCTAAGAGTTTAAAACAGTAAAACAACAAACCAATGAACGTGAGGATCCTTAGTAACACCAAAAAGATTTCACTTGTGCTGTCCACATGTTCTAATTACTCTTTTGTGAAACACAGAATCTCTCGTCTGTTTATCGATGCCAAGAAAATCCTCCTCTACAGCCAGAATGATAAGAGCTTTGAGGGTTATAAACTCCTGGTGAGAGCCTTAAGGAATCTACAGAGCAAAACCGCTGGTAAGATTACCAATTTGTACCAAAGCCCTAAGCCAAACTTAAAGATGACTACCTATTTATTGATGCAGAGTCGGCTATATTTAGAAGGATTTATAAAGTATATTTATATCCCCTAATCAATGTCTTCACACATACCATACATTATCCAACTAGGGACAGTACATTAGGATATTAAAATAAAGCATGCATAGTGATCTGAGTTTAAATAGCTCTTTGTTGTTGGTAGGATCACCTAACTGTACAGGCTCTGGAATGTAGACCTGTCCTGAACTTAAGACTTGTTTGGTATTAAAGTATTCATTATCATCAGGCAATATTGTGTAGAGAGTTTAAAGCATTTTATTGTGCTTAGAACTCAGTGGCCTCAATTAAAAAAATCCTTACATAGGATAAAGCCAATTTTGCATAGTAGGCTGGATGGCAGATTAACTGTCTGGATATTCCACTTGACGGAGCACGAGTTTCAATCTGCAGAGGTCTGGTTGGCATGGCGTCAGCTGTGTTATCAGCACATGCCAGTCCTGGGTTGAGGAGGTTGGTGGCAGGGAGTAGTGCCTCTCTAATGTCCTGGCCTAACCCTATAAATTACAGGAAGACCTTTGGGCTCACCCATCATAACAAGATGCATATCCAAACAAACTGGTCTAATGTTCTGACCACTGTCTGGAACAAAGCTGGGGTTGGAGTATGTCCACATCCTGCATGCGATCCTGTTGAGTCTGACATTATTTTTCATTTTGAGTTGAATTGCGATTACTGATTACTCAGCAGTTGAAACGATGAGTGATTGTTTTAACAGCTGCATAGAAATGCATGCAGCACACAGCGACAGAGATTTAATTGGTAACTCTATGTTAGCTTTTGGCTCTTGTTTATGCTTGCACTGCTGGTTTCAGAGTTAATAATCCACCAGGCTATATTGAGGTGATAATGTTACACCGGTGTAATGTTTCATCTTACAAATTATGTTAATGATTAGTAGACTATTTTGGTTGAATTTGCTAGTCATGTGGTGCTTTTTGTGAATGTTTTGGAAAAGCAAGATGCCACTGAATTTTGATACTACAAATAATGTTAATCCTCCCAGACACCACGTCTCAAGATAATTATCTGTAACTTTGATGACAATGCTATCCATATTCAAGACTAGAGTATCTTAGTAAACATAAGCTTTAAAACATAACTCACAGACACCACTTCAAATAAAATAAAAAATAACAAGCTTTTTTGTTACTTGTGCGCTACCATTACTATCCA
This sequence comes from Umbra pygmaea, assembly GCA_016801145.1. Taxonomy (NCBI): domain Eukaryota; kingdom Metazoa; phylum Chordata; class Actinopteri; order Esociformes; family Umbridae; genus Umbra; species Umbra pygmaea. The sequence goes on from JACXGM010003645.1 coordinate 2,726, forward strand.
TGAATATAACCACACAGGCTACGTATCAAATCTTTAAATCAAATCGTAGATCTTGCAGACTATTCCAACCGTATTGTGTAGTAGCTCACTCCATTATTATCTTTTAGCATTTATAATGAGTCACTGAGCAACTTGACCAAATGTGGAGAAAAATATCCATGTCACAAGTTTAAAGTGGACATTTACAGAAGATGTTAAGAATGACAGTGATAAAGTAACAACAAAAAACATCAGTGAGTTTAAAGCAATCAGTGTTGAAGTACTGTAGGCAAATCTCACAGTTATGTTCATTCTTGATTGTGTTGAAGAGCTGGTATTTACAAAGGAAGGGGGGGGGCCTGGATGGACACATGTTGCGATCATATCATGGAGCAGTGAATGTCAAAGGGCAGTAAGTTCATGTTGTAGGTGTTTAGTGATCATGTCTCCCAATAGAACAGAAGAACTAGTTTATTCGTTGAATGGCTTTTTATAGTTTAACTGAATTCCCCTTGGCTTCTCTCACGTGAGCTAATGGCTGATATAACATCATCGTTAGTCATTTTTGCTAACAAAGACGTAATGGAACATGTTGCTGCGTCAGCCAGACTCTGTGAAAAGTTTAGAAGAAGACATTTGTCATGGTAAAGTAACCTAAAAGTCTTGCTTCTCTATTCCTTTCTTTGGACACGCACACACACTATTTCCCTTTTCTTGGTAGCATCCCATGCTCTTAGCCAGTTTTGAGTGGTTTGAAATCAATCAGAATGTTCCAGACAATGCACACTGTTATTAGTCATAAACTTTCCTTGTGTCCCAAATGGCTTCTATTTCCTATATAGCGCACTACTTTTGACCCGAGCCCTGTCATACATGGTCAAAAGTAACTAAATAGATTTTCTGGGGCAGTTTGCGATGCATTACTTCAATTTCGCATCACTTGACATTGACCATCTTGTTCAACACATATCTTATTTTCTTCAGGAAATCTGCAATGAACTATCACTTCACACTCGTCAATGCAGGGAGATATTTTGTTTGTCAGGAAACTGATCACATGTCAGGGTGTTTTTTAATTTTTTATTTCATGTCAGGGTGTTTTAGCAAATAGGTGAATCATCCCCTCAGGTCGAGCAAATATTCCTCGCTCAGGAGCCGGGACATGTAGATACATGTCAGGGTGCCAGTCTGTCTTGTTTTACTTGCCAACATGTTGATGTTGTTGTTTTGGTATGTGAAAGACACAGTATGAGCTCCACCTTATCCAAGTGCAGATAGACAGGACACACTGAGACATGTGCCTTTCGTTTTTAACTGCACCCGCCCTGGTAGTTGGGGCCCAGGTCCAGACAGTTAGGACTGTATTCTCATGTCTAACACGGCAGTGCTCTTAACTCAGAATATCAGCAAAGGCAGGTCCCCTATCTTATTTCCTGAGGGCAAAGTAATTAGGGCTCATTAGAGCTCCCTGGTTGTCAGCTCTGTACCCTGGGGTCATCTCTGGAGCACACTGCGTCCGCTCTACCCTGCTCTCTGGGGCCTCATCGGCAGCTGAAGGCCTGGATCGTTTCACCAGCTGAGATATGTCGAGAACCAGCAATCTGTACAGGGACAGAAAAAGAACCTGTCTTGGTTCTTGGTAGAACTTTGTGTTTAGTTTCCAGACCAGGGAAAATGTCTGACTCGAGTTATGGGTGAAACACCCTATAGTTCTGGTCGTTTGTGTCACAGCGGTGAATAAGGCAACACAAAGAGGCGTTTGTGTTTGATTAAAGACATTTCCAAATCATTCCAGGCAGGGAGGGACAGAGTGAACTTGACGAGTAAGCTAGCTAAGGATTTGTGTCAAAGTGGAACGCCCTGGAGTAACTCTGGTAGTGGACTCCCACTGTTTTAAGCGGTGATGACTTCTCCGGAATGTTCTGACACATTAAAAACAATAGCCCCTCTGAGGTTGACTTGGTCCAAGATAATGCCCCCTTTCCATGTATCACTTAATTCTAGGTCTGATCACTTAATGCCAAAATATTTATATGATCTCTCTTATAAACGAGGACAATGTATATTTCCGTATTCACGTTAGGATGATAAATTCCGGTTGTAACCACAGAAACATACATTCTTCTTGGAAATGTATATTTTTCCATAAATTATGCGGCACACTGTGCTCTGGTTGAATCTGTATTCCATCATGCATTTTCAGGTTTCAAGTTGAAAGACTTCCTACGTGACGAAGAGACATTATCGACATTCCTGCATCGCAACGCCTCACTTTCCCACCATGCTGTCCGGCAGATCGTAGAGGCTGACGTCAACTTACAGAAGGTAAACTTATTGGCTGTGTGTGAAGAGAAAAGAGAAGGCTTCTCCTTCTATTTGTCATTAAATCAAAGAACCTACTGGCAGTAATATGTTCCGTGCTCTTGTTGTTGTGGTATCTGCTGGTACCATCTGATGTCTAAACTCACAAGACCCTGATAAAACCACAAGAGGGATGGTTTGGCAAAAAAACTCATATCCTCATCTTTCTCTGGGAAAATAATACATTTTTGTTGTATCGGATTTCACTGGCCATTTGGAGGACAAAAGTCACATGGTTTTAGCCCCTCCCTCTCTCCTCCCTCTGCTCTTCACATGACCACTCCTCTCCACATGCTCACGTGAAGCCACAGAGTGGACCTATTACTCCCCCACCCACCCACACACACACATATACCATCCCCCCTTCCAAGAGATTATGTCTGGGTGGTGTTTGAGTACCCTGTATGAATGTTCTGGGCATTCTAAATTAGCTTTGTAATGTATGGGAAGAAACATTGTTTTTTCTTGTATAAAATATCTGTTTGAATCAATTTGCCTATATTTCTTTTGTTTTTGTTGGTTTGTTTAGTATGATGAATCATTTCCACCAGCCATTATCATCAGACATAATAGGTTTCCACAGAGAAAAGCGTATAGAGCAGGTATCTAGCAAAAGTGGACCGTTGCGTTGTGGGTAACTTTTCCTTCTCAGGGATCAACTCATTATTCTGTTACACCTCCACTCACATTTTACACAATAAGAATTGTACATCAGAACACCACTCGATGTTACTCACTTGTAACAGTTTCTTCCTGCCCTCCCTCCTTCTTGTTAAATATATGTTCATATTCCTACCAGGTCCTGATCGGAGGTTTTGGAGTTCATCTCAGAGATATGTGCAACACCACATCTCTGGAAGAGTTTGTGAACATCTCCGACAAGAATGTATCTCGTCTCACCCAGGACATCATCTGCAAGGCCTCCCCTGAGTGGCTGGAGAATGCCCAGAACCACTTCCTGTCCAACCTAGACTTCCTGAAACCCATACGGGTAAGAACCCCACTAGATAATAATACTTTTGAACACTGCACTTTACCTAATAACAAACAACCTATGGGTTAGCCCATAGAAATAGAATGGATAGAAAGTTCAGTCTAATTCAAATCAATGTAGCAGAAAGGTCAGAGCGGCAGCCATTTTTATGTGTACCATTCCATTGTAAAGATCTAGCGGCCTATTTCCGCATTAAACTGATTTGCGTGTTATCACCGTGCCAACTAATATCAATCGCCATTTTGTTGTGTACTAATTAAATGACCACACCAAGCAGATCAATGGCCTTTCTATCCATTGTATTTCTATGGGTTAGCCAATCTACAGCTTTTCAATTAAATGTATTTGTTAAATTTTCGGTCAGCCACACAAACCGAATTAGGAGTTCTTTGCACACTCACTTCTTTTCACACAAGGACAGTTTGTGGTACGATAATTTTGCCTTTTGCCAGCAAACAAAACGCATTTCTTTTGATAAAGAAAACACAATTTCCTCCAACATAGTTAGCAGTAATTGTTGTGGCTACAGTCCAAGATCTCATTTGCGCTACATAGTTTTTCTTCATTAGTTTGACACTGAATGCATTCCTTGTCTCTTTCTCATTAATGGAGTTGGAAAGTTCTTTTGTAGAATTTAGGTTTTTGGACTAACCATACACAAAGATGCTTTTACACACAATGTGTAACCATATATTTGTGCAAATTATCTACGTGGCTCCTTTTATTAAAAAAAATGACAGAGAATAACTTTTCTCTTTGTTGTGGCTAAACACACATCAGAATGTGTACATGTGTGTGGACTCAATAGTCACTTCGGACCACAATCATCGTTAAATAATTCAAGGACATAGGATTGAGCCAAACTATCACCTTGATCGTTCCAGTTCTAAATTCCATTTCTTCCTAAATGAGACGAGTACATTCATGGACTGCTGAGGTTCAGATGTACTGACCCCTCATACTCCATTTGGGTGACAAATGTTTCAGCGAAATGATCACCATGTCCAATTTGTTCCTGGACCAAGTTCTCAAGATTTTATTTTCTGATCATTCCTATGCCTAAAACATGGCAAATCTATATATATTGAATTCAGTCAGAAATCCATTCATAGATGTGTTTGGTGCTAGGACGAGCTGTTAGAATATAGACTGGAATGTCTGCCAATGCAAATGTTGTCCAAGTGGTCACCTAACATACAAGGAAATGTGGGAGATATTTATTGTAATGTCATACACCTGAAACCACTGAAATGTCAGAGATGTACAAAGAGATCACTCTGCCAAACAAAATAGTTTAGGATATTAAAAAGGCTTTGAAAACAGTATAAAGGACTTCGCCAATATCCAAACAATTCCACGTAGAACACAGATTGTATTAGATTGTATGCTGTAGAAGATGGACAATGCAAATTAAGGAATGTCAGACCTAGAACTATAGCTGCCCTACGGAAAAGAATCATACCATAGAAATTGAATTTATAGAAAGGACATTCCAATTCAAATAAATGTAGAAGAATGATCAGAGCGGCAGCCATTTTTATTTGTACCATTCCATTGCAAAGATCTAGCACCGCATTAAACCGATTTGCGTTTTGTCACCATTTTGTTGTGTACTAATCAAATGAACACGCCAAGCAGTTCAATAGCCTTTCTATCTATTCTATTTCTATGAATCATACACATGAGATAAGATTTGTATATGTTTTGCCTCACAAACCCATTTCGAACCTGATATTGTCCACATTCCTACAAAAACATGGTTTGACATGTGTAAGTAAAACATGGATTTCATGAGTCATCTATAAATATCATAAGAAATATGTATGATGCAAACAAAATATTAAACAACAAAAATAAAATATAGTTTTAAATATGTATTGAAATCTTTTTAAACCTTTCTTATAGTATTTATAGATTACAAAAAAAATTGTTTTTCATATACATTTACATTTTTGTCATTTAGCAGACACTCTTATCCAGAGCGACTTACAGTGAGTACAGAGACATTCTCTCTGGAGTAACTTAGGGTGCCCTGCCCAAGGACACAATGAGATCTGGCAGGAACTGGACACTGGCAATTTTCTGAATAAAAGTCTGACTCCTTATCTACTGAGCCATCTGATGCCAATACATGTCATACCATGTTTTTGTAGAAAAGTGGCCAATATCAGGTACAAATGTTTTGTTATATGAGGCAAAACATATAAAAATCTTATTTTATTTGTATGATTTGTTTCTATATGGGTGACCCAAGACATGTACTCCCATCTCACACCCTAAGCCCTATATATGACACTACATTTGACCAGGGTTGAAGAAGGTCACTATATAGGTGAACATTTTGTTTTTTGGACATAAAATGACTACACTCAGCATGAAAACCACCTGTGAGGGAGAAGCAGTCTAGCATCCCTGGTGTGAACCGTAATAACAGATGACGTTGGACAGATTCATATTCAGGTTCTGACCTTTAACCCTTCCCCCCATTCTTCCCAACAGAAGGATGTGAAGTCTGACCCTGGGGTTGTCCAGGAGGTCTCTGTGGCAACTGACAGTCTGCTAGAGAGCCTGGGAGCACTAGCTGTCGAGGTAGGTGCCGTCTGTCAACAAGTGCACTCACACAGTAAAACCTCAATGTTAAATCAACACCCTAAGTGTTAAATTATCACTATTCAGTGTGTATATAGGTCCACCTATATTACACTGAGAAAGTAAATTTAACATTGACGTTTTTGCTGTGCACACACACACACACATACACATGCGCATACACTCTAAAAATATATACATTTCCTTTAAAAAATGTTTATGGATAAGCACACTGCCTTGTCAGTGTTCTCATTTCACTGGAGTTCGCAAACAGCAACAAAGGTAGCCATCAGTTGTAATTTTACTGGTCTAACAGAGAACACTGTTAACAATATTATTTACAAAACCAAAATCTCGACTGGTATTCTGGCCATCACAAAATGGCCGCCGTATCTCAAAAGTTTGTTATTATGTTTACGAAGGTCGCTTCTCACAACAAATAAGAGTGTTTAGCTTCAGTAGTCCAGCTGGTAGCAGTCCAGTTCAGGCTACGTTCAAACAGCAACGTTATCAGTTCGCGGGCTGTGCGAAGTCAACATAGCTGACATACGAGATGGGGCTTTTGATTAAGGTTCAGATTCCTGGGATCTGAACTGTACATTTCCCTCAGACACGCTTGAAGGCCTACTGTAGGGAGACACTGAGAGGTTTAGCAAGATATGTTGGGGGAGGGAATCTACAGTAGATCAGCCTGTCACGAGTCTCCAACCACAACCCCCTCTATCAATCTCCAAGCTTCCACACCTCCCCCATTTCACACGCTCTGCTCCTTTTGCCTCGGCCCCGGGTCTGCTCTGCCTGTGGAACAGAAGAAAGCCGCTGACCGCAGAGTAGATCATTTCCGCTGATGTATTTACCGTCCTCTGTCTGGCATAACGGTTTGTTGCTGTCTGTCCGTCTGGCGTAATTATGTGTCACGGCTGGACAAAGGGAAACACGCAAACACTTGAGTCTGTTCTTCCTCATGAAGTCCAACAAACAGCAACAATGCCAGGCTAGAGAACCTTTTTTAAAAAAAAGGAAACATAATTGTCACCTATCCTGATTTAACTAAAAACTACAGCTTTTTTGCTGTAAGCTGCTTTTGATCTACGGTACGAGAGAGAAGCTTAGTTAGGCTGGTAGTGCTGAGCTATCCTGGCTCTGAGATATGAACTCTGGTAACCTCCCTCTAGACTGGAGTTGGGAGTGCACTCTAGGTTAAAGCAAACTTCCTCATATTACTCCGGTCTTTTGCGTGCTTCAGTGTATCTGTCCCGTAGCTGTGAAGCAGAAACAGCTGCAAAGCCAGACAGATAGAGGGACAGCGCTACTTGAAAATTGTCTCACCTTCCCCTCCCGTTGATTTTACTTTGTCTGTGTTTCCATCTGAGCTCAGGGGACATGTGACTTGCTGATGTGGCTCACAGTTCAGGCTGCAATAAAGAGTTTGTTTTGTTTTCACTGCAGCCTCTGTGGCTTTGTCATGGGAAACTATGCCCTGAATGATAACCACTATCTTCATATGATTATAACCTTATAAGTAATTAGAAAGTTTCAGCCGTAGACTAACTCCTTAACACATCAAGAGGACGGCTGAAAAACACCAGGCTAGCTAATAAAAGGATGATCTGTAAATGCAGTGTTGATATACTTGTGTCTGAAGTCTTTTACCTGTGACATTATATTATAATTATTATACATACAATTATATCCTCTCTGCTTCTTTCATTGTACCAGAAGATATTATCTAACCAGAGAAATTAATTATTTCCATAGAAAAATATGCTTATTGGCACTGTGACAATTTCTATGTTGTCTTTTATTACAAAAGAGCCTTTCATTAAGCTCTGCCTATTGGCTCCAATGTTTTTTATGAGGTGTAACCATACACATTTGTGCAATTTATCTATGTGGCTTCTTTTATTAGATCAATGACCGAAAATAACCTTTCACTTTCTTGTAGCTACACACACATCACACATATCAGGATGTGTGCATTATATGTGCGTGTGTGTGTGTGCACACATATCAGGATGCGCGCACACACACACACACACACACACACACACACACACACACACACACACACACACACACACACACACACACACACTCACACACAGAGCCAGGGACATTCCTCTGGAGCAACGTAGAGTAAAGTGCCTTGCCCAAGGACACAATGAATAAATACACTTTTGGAAAACATTTGTTTGTGAAATTTCATGAGTTTGTGAAATAGTTAATGGCTTTTTAACCGCTTAAATGTGGCAGCCTTTCGGAGCTAGGGTGATAACAGTACTGTGCATTGAACCTGTTCATTTATTTGTGTATTGCACAGAAAATATAAATGATACATTATTTAAAAATGCCTCATTTTGAAGGGAGGATGTTACACAATGAAACACACAAGCTCCTTGTCTGAACCGCCTTTGAGCTACAGGGCCATGATATGAGTGAAGCAAGAACAGTTTCTATTTTTGTAAGGAGAAGTGTTATAAACTTAGGACAAAGTCTGGGGCCCAAGTGGCATTCTTGACCTAGTACACTACTTTCCGCTGTTGCCCCATTATGAGTAGTGGGCATAACTAAGTGCACTATTTACAGTGTACCATTTGGGAAGTGGCCAAGGTCTCATGCCTGGGATAGTTTGTCTCAACCCTTTGAACTGACTCAGTACATCTGTTTTACAACATTTCTGAAAGTTGGCATCTTAACATGTCCTCATGATGCCCTCATGTGTTCATTTGAAACTTCAGTCCCCTCGCCGCTCAATTGAAAATATATTGAACCACAGCTTTATAGTTCACAAACAATAGTGAGGATCAGGCTTCAGGCTTTTGAAGAGTTATACTAGTTGAGTTAATCCCATGAAGCATATTAAAGATATGTTCTTCAAGAATAAACAATACAATAAATTTACACGTTCAACAATTTCTGCAAGGATTCTAACTTTATTATGTCCCATTCCCAGATTTATACCGAAAAAACAACACCAACACCTTAATACAGTATAAAAACGCGAGATGAAAAATAAGCAAATCAAATTGGAAAAACAAACAATACCGTTACAATATTGATGATGTCTTAAATCTCCATGTTTCCTTTATCTTACTCCAGCTGGCCAGTATGAAGAGCTGGAAGGAGATGCGTGATGAGATCCAATACCTGATGGCCAACGCCACGGGCTCCCCCAGCCACATGTACCAGGCCGTGTCCCGCATCGTGTGCGGTCACCCCGAAGGTGGCGGCCTCAAGATCAAGTCCCTCAACTGGTACGAGGACAACAATTACAAGGCGCTGTTCGGTAACCACGGCGGCAACGGCAGCGAAGACGAACCCCTGTCTACCTACGACAACACCTCGAGTGAGTTCTCGGTTGAATCTCCTCTCTGGATGTTATTTTTTTATTTATTGATACTTAATACTTGTGTATTGTAACAACCCAACAAATCAATCTGAATGATATTGACCTTTATTTGATGTTTTTGATCATACTCTGAGTTTTATGGTGCAATATTGTTCTGCATTTCATATGGTCTCTGTGTGTCAAACATTGATCTGAACATGAGAAAATCTCTCCTTGTTCCCACAGCTCCGTTCTGTAACAGCATGATGAGAAACCTAGAGTCCAGCCCAATTTCTAGAATGATCTGGCGGGCTCTGAAACCTCTCCTGATGGGCAAGATTCTGTACACCCCCGACACACCTGCCACCCAGAGGATCATACACGAGGTGAGACAAACTTCAACTGAGGGAAGAAAAAAGGAACTGACACATGTGCAACTTTATCACCTCTGTGTCGAAGCCAGGCAGCCATTTTACTATCTGTCTTTCTTGTGTCTCTCTCGCTCTCTCCTCCTCCCAGGTGAACAAGACGTTCCAAGAGCTGGGGATCTTGAGAGATTTGGGAGGGATGTGGGATGAGGTGAGGCCTAAGGTCTGGACATTCATGGAGAGCAGCGAGGAGATGGACCTGGTTCGGGTGAGTTTCTACTCTCATCTGCTCTCATAGAGAAGTTACCTACTGTATACCGAAGAAAAAATGGGTCCCTGATTTTTGCATGTCACAATGTCACTTGATCTGTATGACCTCGTATATCATACACTTTTGGCACGCTTAAGATTTCAGATTTAGATATAGATGTTAATAGTTAAGTAACCAATATGGCAGATCACATAAAATGTGATGAGTTTAATAAATAGAGTTTGTCTTCAGCAGGGTTAGTATCTAATGTCTTAATGGATGCCTGTTATAGCCTAGAAGAAAGCTGTTACATAAGGCTGTTTCATCTGATCTTGTTGAACCGTAAGCACATTAGTTCAAGCTGTACATAAAATGTCTTGTTGATTAATGTGCACTAGACAAGATGTTGTTTAATGTTTTTAACCACTTTAACAAACCACCTATTGAGTTATAATTTTAAAAACAGTTTTCAGTGTACACACATTAAACTATTCAAATTTAGAACCAGACATCCATTTAGTTAAATTAGATATTATTAAATTAGAATGTTTGACGCAATTTAATTTAAGGAAGTTGTTCATGATTGAATGTTTGCATAGTGCCCAATTTCCTATTTGGATACCTAACATGGTTTCTAAAAAAAATCCCCAAAAACAAAATGGAAATCACAGCTCTCTTCTGCCCCCTGGTGGTAGAAGTGAATTACATAAATGACTCGCCAAAGCCTCTTTCATCACAACCATACATTAATGTGCTATATTCAGGCTAATGTGGCCATAAACCCGCAAAGGGTGTAATTGTCATCTTCATAACAATGTACTCTGTGGTTTTTGTTATTAATTAGTGGCCTTTGAATAATAAATGCCCCAGGTTATTGGAAAGAACAAATTAATGGGATTACATGGAGGGGGAAAAACTATTCCAGAAACTGTCTGCATGTTTAGTGTAGACTGTATAATGTGTTCTTTGTCTTTTTTGATTTTGTTTATTTTTTATTTGTTTTTGGTGACAAATCTGTTTGTCTCCAGTAATAATAACCGGAATCTTTGACTAAATTTGCATTTCTTTGGTTCCCGTGTTGCACTGTAGACTCTGCTCCAGAACAACGCAAGTGCCAGATTCTTCAATGACCGTCTGGCCGGTACGGAGTGGAAGGTGGAGGATGTGTCCCTTTTCCTGTCCAAGGCTGCGGAGGACAAACGTCCCGCGGGCTCTGCCTTCACGTGGAGAGAGGTGTTCAACGAGACTGACGAGGCTATCAAGACCATCTCTCGCTTCATGGAGGTGGGTGTGTGTTCATGTGTGTTCTTGTCCAGTCAAGGACAGACACATAATCAGAATACAATAATTCACATATGACAGATGGAACTAACTGTAGAATGACCAATAATAGATTACTCTTCTCAGTGTCAGGTCAGTTCAAGGTAAAAAAACAAAAAGTTCAAGAACATCTGCTAACACTGTTAAGTAAACATTTTACATTTTAGTCCTTTAGCTCTTATCCAGAACCACTTACATCAAGTGCAGGGACATTCTCCCTTAAGCAACTTAGGGTGAAGTGCCTTGCACAAGGACACAATGAGATTTGGCACAGCCGGGATTCGAACCAGCAACCTATCGATCTTATGATAAGAATTAGATCTATAAACACCATAGCGTGGCTTAGTTAATCAAATCATGAAATTCACTTCAGAAAAGAAATCCACATTGTCACACTTTTAGGTCCCTATTTCAGGCTTTTGTAACCCTGTAGCTAAATTCTTATTGATTTGTTTTCACTCCACTGAAAGGGTTTTGTTGCCATGCCTAGCCACACATTACACACAATTAGACAACCGAAAGATTTTCCATTCCAGTTATTTCTTTTACCCGTACATTCAGTTAGGGGGATTAACTCGGCCCTGGTTCGATCAAACTTGTCCCTCCAAACTTTGACTTAGGACAGAATGAACACCAAGAACTTCAAAGTTCCCGCTGATAGGAATACAGTTTCCAAGGTTATTTGTGGCTCCTCTATCACATTAATTATTCTCTATGTCCATGGCATCAGTGCATCTTATCACTACATCACATTTCTTCCTTGGGTATTAAGGCAAGCTTTTCAATGTGCATTTTTCAACATTTTACTTTCTTTGTTTGTTCCATTTGACATCAAACTGTGTAATTATCTGCCTGACAATCGTGTTCGTGCCGCTTCACAGTGTGTGAACCTGGATAAGCTAGAGCCAGTGGCCAATGAGGAGCGACTGGTCAACAAATCCATGGGTCTCCTAGACAACCAGAAGTTTTGGGCTGGGATAGTGTTCCCCGATATTGCCCGTAGCAACAGTTCTGACCTGCCAGCTAATGTCAACTACAAGATACGCATGGACATTGACAATGTGGAGCGCACCAACAAGATCAAGGATGGGTAAAGTAAACATAATATCTTCCTAAAAACATTGTTGGCATTCCAAATCAAATTGGCTGGCTGGATATTTGTGGCCAGTGGGCCATGGGTTGCCTACCACTGCTGAATTTCAGCCTTTACATTATAGTTACATAAAGATTCAAGTGCTATCTATCTATCTATCTATCTATCTATCTATCTATCTATCTATCTATCTATCTATCTATCTATCTATCTATCTATCTATCTATCTAATGAAAGCCAATCTTGATTGTGGAATAGTCATTTGTTCCTAAAGTTTTCCTTTTTGTGTCTCTCTGTAGATACTGGGACCCTGGTCCCAGAGCTGACCCCTTTGAGGATCTGCGCTACATCTGGGGAGGGTTCTCGTACCTCCAGGACGTGATTGAGCAAGGCATCATCAGGGCTGTGACAGGCACCAAGGAGAAGACTGGAGTCTACATCCAACAGATGCCGTACCCTTGCTACGTAGACGATATGTAAGTAGTCTTAAAGACTGGCCAGACATTCAATGGCGTTTGGCTGCTGTTAAAACCGATAGCACATTATAATGTTAGCTATTAGATAATCACTGAAATGTATTCTGTACGCTCCAGGTTCCTGCGCGTGATGAGTCGTTCCATGCCCCTCTTCATGACACTGGCCTGGATGTACTCGGTGGCCCTCATCATCAAGGGCGTGGTCTACGAGAAGGAGGCGCGGCTTAAAGAGACCATGAGGATCATGGGATTGGACAATGGCATCCTGTGGCTGAGCTGGTTCATCAGTAGCCTCATCCCACTGCTGATCTCAGCCTCACTGCTGGTGGTGCTCCTCAAGGTGTGTGAGAGCCAAAACACACACACACACACACACACACACACACACACACACACACACACACACACACACACACACACACACACACACACACACACACACACACTCCCACCCACAGTTATATCATTCGCATTTATTTTATAACATTTTTTTCAGCTGTTGTCACAAAACGCTTTTCCAGATACCCGCCTAAAACAATTTCTGTTTCCTAATCTCATTACCCTTGTCGTCCAATCAGAGTGGGAACCTGCTTCCCTACAGCGACCCCGGAGTGGTCTTCCTGTTCCTGGCTTCTTTCGCCGTGGTAACCATCATGCAGTGCTTCCTCATCAGCACCATCTTTTCTCGCGCCAACCTGGCGGCGGCGTGCGGTGGCATCATCTACTTCACCCTCTACCTCCCCTATGTGCTCTGCGTCGCCTGGCACGACTACGTGGGCTTCGGCGCTAAAGTCGTTGTGGTGAGTGCAGAGGTCTTCACTCGTACTGTTGGGCCGTTACTTTTAGGGATATCAGGTATAAAACCCCAAAGAGCAAGCGACAATGACAACTACGGTTATGACGAGTGCCCCAAGACCTGCTCCAATCCAGTTCATTTTTATTCCCTGTCATTAACATAGCTGTATTTTCTCCCGTCTTTCTCAGAGTCTGCTGTCTCCGGTGGCGTTTGGGTTCGGTTGCGAGTACTTTGCGCTGTTTGAGGAGCAGGGAGTGGGAATTCAGTGGTCCAATCTGCTGTCGAGCCCCCTGGAGGATGACAGCTACTCCCTCACCACCTCAATCTGTCTCATGCTGTTTGACTCCTTCCTGTATGGGGTCATGACCTGGTACATCGAGGCTGTCTTCCCCGGTAAGCAGCTGAGTCAGAGGAAGTCCGCATTTTAGTATGTTTATTGAACATGGTCAGTTAAGACACGTCACACCAGTTTGTATTCATTCAGTTGTTTGTTTCTGCATTCTGTACACAGGTACATAAACACAACAGAAAACATATAATGTGTATTTGGATGGCTAATATGGTGTTTTTATATAGGTCAGTATGGAATCCCCAGACCATGGTACTTTCCCTTCACCAAGTCCTACTGGTGTGGCGAGAAACAAGGCAAACATGTACAAGAAAGGAGTGAAGGAAACGCAGAAGGTAAATACATTTCTTTGCTCTACATCTCTTTGGATTGAACGACAAACCATTTCTTTTCAAGTGGTTTCGATTTACAATATTTGAAATGCCGAGTTGACGTGGTTTTCTCTCAGCTGTGTGCATTGAAGAGGAGCCATCCCACATTGAGCCTGGCGTTTACATCAAGAACCTGGTGAAGGTTTACAGCAACGGCAACAAGCTGGCCGTCGACGGGCTGACACTGGGCTTCTACGAGGGCCAGATCACCTCCTTTCTGGGACACAACGGAGCCGGAAAAACGACCACCATGTAAGAGACAACTGACAAAAGTTTTGTCTACACACTGAGCAAAAAAATTTCGAAGTTCTTTGATCGTAGGGTATGGATTTATAAACCTTTTATCAAACCAAGAATTGTATGGATTGTTAAGTATGGCAACAATGTATAAAGCTCACTACAGAAAAGTACAATAGACACTTTGAAATTAAATAGGAAGTGAATAATAAGAAATTGGTTTGAGCGACAGGTAGATTGACAGGGGTGTTTTTTATTTGCAACTCTTATAGGTCCATCCTCACGGGTCTGTTCCCACCCACTTCTGGCACCGCTTACATCCTTGGAAAGGACATCCGGTCGGAGCTCAGCACCATACGTCAAAACCTGGGCGTCTGCCCTCAACACAACGTTCTCTTCAGCATGTAGGTCCTCGTCACTGCAATATCCCTGTCAAACATTCCAGATAGGATTGCCAGTTTATGCACTTAACGAGTTAAATTTGAAGAGTTCATGTTAAACAATAATAACAGATAGTTCTAACTTGTTTTCATGCTGATACAAAACTACCTGTAGTCTGACTGTAGTGTTTCCCTTCTCTCTCAGGCTGACAGTTGAGGAGCATATCTGGTTCTACGCACGTCTGAAGGGTCTGTCTGAGGAGAAGGTAAAGTCTGAAATGGAGCAGATTGTCAACGACATTGGTCTGCCTCACAAACGCCAGTGTCGCAGCAACACGCTGTCAGGTCAGTGGATCTTCCACTTGTCGTTACAACAATGTCAGCTTATGTTATTAAATAATTGACATTCTTTAACCTTCAATCTGGTTTGTTTTGGTCTCAGGCGGCATGCAGAGAAAACTGTCAGTGGCCTTGGCATTCGTTGGGGGGTCAAAGGTCGTGATCCTGGATGAACCCACTGCTGGAGTTGACCCCTATGCACGCCGTGGAATCTGGGACCTGCTTCTAAAGTACAGAGCAGGTAACGAACCCTACATGTTCTGTTTTTCATACTTCTCGTGTGCTGGAGGTGTCAATAAACCCTGAAACAAATGTGAATGAAAAACATGCAAAGCATTGTTTAGAAAGGCTACCGTAGATGCAAGCTTTTACATTCAAGAACCATCTTTTAGAGATGTATTATTCTTTTTCAGGCCGCACCATCATCCTATCCACCCACCACATGGATGAAGCGGACATCCTGGGCGACCGCATCGCCATCATCTCCCATGGCAAGCTGTGTTGCGTTGGCTCCTCCCTGTTCCTGAAGACCCAGCTGGGGACAGGCTACTACCTAACCCTGGTGAAGAAAGACATGGAACTGAGCCTCAACTCCTGCAGAAACTCCTCCAGCAGCTCTGTTTCCTACAGCAAGAAGGTGGGAACTCCTCTGCCTCAGCCCCTCACAACCTTAAAGGTATATTCAAATACATCAGAAAGGGACATCAACCAACACAATCCAACACAGACACAGCAATACTAAATTAACAGAAGATTTAAATGCATTAGAGTTTGGCAAAATGGTATCGGAGTCAAGGCAAACATGAAAAACTCTAACTGACATGTAGGTGAGCTAATCCTTAGTCAGAGGGATACAAACGCATCGTTAGAGACGTGACAGGTTGCTCTAGGAAAGTCGTTACCTCAGCGAGACTGACTAACGTGTGCTGTTTCACTCGCTGCAGGAGGACAGTGTTTCAGAGAGCAGCTCCGACGCTGGACTTGGCAGCGAACCTGAGAGCGAAGCCACCACTATTGGTTAGTCCAGCCTTCTTCCCACTTTTTCCTTCATTCCCGTGGATGTTTTTGTACCTTTTTGAATTGAATCAGAAAATTTTCCATTTAGAATTTTTGATGAGGATAATTACGATGATAACAATCTTATTGATCTTTATTGTCCTCGCTCTCTTAGATGTTACCATGATCTCCAATGTGATCTTCAAGCATGTCCCTGCTGCCAGGCTGGTTGAGGACCTGGGCCATGAGCTCACCTATGTTCTGCCCTATGCGGCGGCCAAAGGCGGAGCGTTTGTGGAACTCTTCCACGAGATCGACGATCGCCTGTCCGACCTTGGCATCTCCAGCTATGGCATCTCGGACACGACCCTAGAAGAGGTAAAATAAAAGTACCCGAGCAGTTGGATTTGATTTGTTTTCCTAACAAGTATCTCCTAAATTCTTCACTTGAAGTGAAAGTTAATACGTTTTTAGTTAGTCTATGTTGAATTATTTTGTTCTTTTTTTGGTAGATCTTCCTCAAAGTAGCTGAGGACAATGGAGTGGATGTTGCGGAACTTCCCAACTCAGGTGAGACACTGCCACTCCACCCAACCGTAAAATCTCCCGTCACAGCTAATCCTTCCTATCCCATAAGTCGTTTGTTACAGTACTTTCTGGAGTATTTAACATCTGCTATGCTCTCTATCATCCAGATGGCACCATCCCAGCTCGTAGGCACCGCCGGCACGCATTCGGAGACCACCAGAGTTGTCTTAAACCCTTCACAGAGGATGACGGCTTCGACTTCAACGACTCAGAAGGTGACCCAGGTAGCTTTAATTATCCATGGCAACTCCACTCATCTTCCATTGGGTCAATGGACCCCTTGTGTCGTAGACTCATTTATAATCATATTGGTTGACATTTTGAACACTTGACACTCATTCTCTTTCTGTTTCCTGCCACAGAGTCCCGTGAGACAGACTGGCTGGGAGGCTCAGATGGTAAGGGTTCGTACCAGGTTAAAGGCTGGCGTCTGAGGAGACAGCAGTTTGTGGCCTTGATATGGAAACGCTTCCTCTATGCCCGGCGCTCCAGGAAAGGCTTTTTTGCTCAGGTAAACAGGAATGTAGAATTAATAACTTTTTTTAATAGTATTCAAAAAAATATATATTTTCTCAATTTTCTCCCCGCCCAATTCTTGGCCATTTTTTCCACTAACCCTGCCACATTGGCAGTTCCGCAAGTTCTTGGACAGATGTGGTATGGTGAGGGGCACTCAAATGGTTCACCTAACCACTTCGCCGTCCCGGACAACATTTTTCACACTGTTCATCCAACACGGAAGCCTTTAGTCAGATCATGTGTGGGATGATTGACACTCACTAACTATACTTTCGCAATTATATTTACCGGTGCCCAATCTGCATACAAGAAGTCACTGGAGAGCAAAGTGGCAAGGTAGATAATCTGATTTATCTATCCCAAATCCTGGTCAGCGCTATGCCAATTTACGCTGCCTCGTGTTCGAGGTCCAGGCAAAGTCGGAGAAGGCATAATCAGGCTCGAACCACTGACTATCATGACATGGCAGCAAATTAGACCAGTACACCATGCGGATCCCTGGAAATAATACTTTTCAACCTTTTATAATGCTAAGTGTTATGTTTTCATGTAGCAACACTGGAGTGTGTGGTATATTTGTAGCTACCATTTGATCTGTTGGCTGTAAAGTCTTCGACTGGTCAACTGATCTGGTCCTGTGTTCTTTTCAGATCGTGCTTCCCGCTGTGTTTGTGTGCATCGCCCTGGTCTTCAGCCTCATTGTCCCTCCATTTGGAAAGTACCCCAGTCTGCAGCTGGAGCCCAGCATGTACGAAGAACAGTTCACCTTCATCAGGTAGGACCAACTCTATGGAACCACGTTTGGGCCAACTAAAATTCCATTTGTTCTCGTATACATTCGAATGTGTTTCAGATTAGATACCGCTGCACTTCACAATCATTTAAACAAAGTTTGGAAACCTTGTTAAGTCTGGAAGATTTTAGTTGACAATGTTGTATCATTTGCAGTAACGACTCCCCTGAAGACGCAGTCACTAACAAGCTGCTGGGTGCCCTGACAAACTACGATGGCTTTGGATCTCGCTGTGACTCACCGTAAGTCTTACCAAAATACAACACGGCCCAATTACTGTTCAACTGGTTGTGTAAGCCAGATAGTTAAATGGCCTTGAAGACCGATCAGAAATCCGTCGCCGCCACCCTAACTCGATCGCTCTTTCTATTTCTCTCAACAGTGACGCTTCTTGCAAAGGGCTGCATGATGACTGGATTGTTCCTGACATACCAGAGAGTGTCAGGGACATCTTTATGAGTGGCAACTGGAGCCTGGCAAACCCCTCTCCTATGTGCGAGTGTAGCTGCGAAGGACGGAAGAAGATGTTACCAGAATGTCCACCTGGAGCTGGAGGTCTGCCTCCTCCACAGGTATTAACCAGAACGACACACACCAACAATCACATGTGAATACATGCATACAATTAGAAATTCGCTTGCATTCACAGAAAAATACATGAATGCAAATCAATCATCTCAATTCCATATACAAATACTAAATCACAGCTTTTTTTCTCACAGGTAACAATCAGTGAACAAATTACCCTACAGAATCTGACTGGTAAAAATGTGTCCGATTACCTGGTCAAAACATACGCTCAGATTATTGGGAAAAGGTAACGTTTATTTCTATTTCATTTCACATTCAGATCACGTTATGATCACACTTGTATAATTGAATTTAGGTGGAATATCATGTTAAAGCTGTGCATGTTGTCTGTTCACAGCTTGAAGAACAAGATCTCGGTCAATGAATTCAGGTAAATTATCAGGTTTCAAACCCTCAGTGCTCTACATGTCTTCAGAACCTATCATAAGCTTCCAGGATGGATCTAGCATTGTTCTGTGCCACACTATTATACTATATGTAAATATCTATTTCTATATGCAGGTATGGTGGATTTTCGTTGGGCGCTACGAACGGCCAGTTCCTCCCACCAGGTGATGACATCGACCAGGCCATCGCCGAGATCAGACGACGCTTCCAACTGGAGAGAGTAAGCCATGCATTCACCTACGTACTATCCTTTAAACTCAACCTGTCATTTCAATGTACTGTAGCCACATAGAAATACACTTTCTAGAAAGAATATTCACATTCAAATCCCATGTTTGGGGAAGGCTGGACCAATTGTCAAAAAGTTTGGTGTGGTCTAAGGATCTTTATCATTTAAGACATTTCTATTTCTATGATAACAAATAACTGCTATTTTATTTTTTTTATGTCTACATTCCACATTGTTTTGAGTTTAACTTGTGTATTTAACAGGATTTTGCTGTCTTTATCTACACAGGGAACTGCGGCAGACCGTTTCTTTGCTAGTTTATCCAGCTTCATCCAGGGACTGGACACAAAAAACAACGTCAAGGTCAGTGTTTTCCGTAAATACTCTCACATCATCGAAGTCTCATTTGAGATAAGCACATATCCTGTTGTTTGGTGCTACATTCTCCACACGCCTGACATCAGTGAAGGAGTGGTGTCATCAATATTAGAACACAGCCGCTGAACTGGTTTTAAGGAAAAAAGCCATTATTTCTTCACAGGACTTTAGTTAGATTAAAACATCAAAACAATAGATGTCACATTCTCACGCAGGAGAGATCATTTCAAAATCATACCATAGCACCTCTTAGCAAGCAAAAATGTCATGATTATGAAGTATTACCTAGTATCCTAGTGTTTAGTCAAAACTAGTGTGTTAAATAGGAAATACATTTTGAGGTGGGAAAAGAAGGAAACGCTCATATTGTTTCTACGGAAATTGAAATGCTGTCAATGACCTCCAGAGCCACAACCTTTTGTTCTTTAACCTAGACCACTCATCTTCCCTTCCCGTTATTCCACGTAGAACCGGGTGATGAACATTATGTTTTCTGCTTACTCAAACATTTAGGCTTCTGCTTAGTTGGTTGCTAAATTTCCTACTTCCGTTATTTTCAGTTTTCTTACTTCCTCTGTTTTAATAACCTCTATCTTCTAACATCTGATATGTAACTTTTTTGACCCCATCCAGATTTGGTTCAACAACAAGGGGTGGCATAGCATCGGGTCTTTCCTCAATGTGATGAACAATGGTATTCTGCGAGCCAGCCTGCCCGCCAACCAGGACCCCAGCAAGTTTGCTATTCACGCCTCCAACCACCCACTTAACCTCACCAAGGAGCAACTGTCACAGGTCGCACTGTAAGTAGTTAGCCTATGACTCAAATTCGTCTTCAACGCTTCAGGTAGCCTACACAGTAAAAACATCAGTGTTAGCTTAACGCTCTCAATATTTATATAGGTCCGGTGGACCTATATACACACTGAAGAGGGTTAATGTAACACTTAGGGTGTTGATTTATACCAACATTTTTACTGTGTAGCAGTTAGAGCATCTCACCAGTAACCAAAAGGCTTCTAGATCAAATGCCAAGATGAAAAAAACCATTCTGTCCTTCTGTGCAAGGCAGTCAGTTTGAATTACTTCAAGTTGGTGGCTGAAAAACACAACGTTTTTTATCCATTTACTTGTAAAGAATTAAAAATAATTCATTTCCCATTTGTTAAATGGATTGGACATCCAGTATACCTCCAGGGATATCTGTATCTTGTTCTATGAGCCTTTGTCTTTTCACAATTCTTTCAACATGTTATGAACGAGAACCATCTTCTTCCTCCAGGATGACCACCTCGGTGGACGTGCTGGTGTCCATCTGCGTGATCTTCGCCATGTCCTTCGTCCCGGCCAGCTTCGTAGTCTTCCTCATCCAGGAGCGAGTCAACAAAGCCAAGCACATGCAGTTCATCAGCGGGGTGCAGCCCCTCCTCTACTGGGTGGCCAACTTCCTCTGGGACATGGTGAGGCTTCAGAGGGGTCAGGAGGGAGATTTTACAATCGAGTTTAAAATCCACACTACCCAGGGATTTTCATGGGTTTATAGAGATTCACTCAGCAGTAAATCTATTAAAATATATATACAGGGTTTTAAATGTCTATCACTGTTGGAAATGTCAGATGTATTATTGATTATTCGCTAAATAGCGCCATAGCCAAATTCTTAGCTCGTCTAATTAATCATGTTTTGACGATAATATCTGCTGAATTTAATGCCACCTTCGTGAATGAAGGTATCAATTTCTATCAAAACACCTAAATTCCTGGGTTTTCTAAAACGTTTGACCGGTAGTGAATATTAGCTTTATATAATATAGAAACCTCGAAAATATCCCAAACTCAACGGGTATTGATAATAATCGCTGTGTATTTCGGCTATACGTACATATGTTTTGGTTCATCTTGGCAGAGTATTTGACTGTGTGATATTGCTCTGGTCTGTTCCAGTGTAACTACATCGTTCCTGCCACTCTGGTCATTATAATCTTTATCTGCTTTCAACAAGACGCCTATGTCTCCTCAACCAACCTGCCTGTACTGGCCTTGCTGCTGCTGCTCTACGGGTGAGAGATCGACACACAAACCACCCCTGCTATCTTTCAACCACACACGTTTTTGTCGTAGATTAACAATATATTTCAGATAAAATGCCACATGTACTGATGCAAGGATATCAATATTATATTTGAACTGTTTTTTTCAGGCATTTTATGCTTTATTGGACAGGAACATTGTGAAAAGAGAGACTGTTTGCTAAAATTGATTGAGGTTGGATTCAAACCCATGCTATAGCAGTACATGTGCTTCAAGAGGCGATGGCAGGGCCGGTTCTAGCTGGGGGCAAACACCATTCACCTGGCAACACTATATTATGCCGGCAACACAAACTCTGATTTTACGTTTCAAAATAATAGCGCTCGTAATTCATTGAAATAATCATTGTTAATTCATTGCATTGATAGGTAGTGGGTCCATGTTCATGTGTTACTGAAATTAGTCTATTGTTGGATAAAACAGACTCTAGTGAATGTTCTTCAAATGCAATCATGACACACTGACAATATATTCAGTCCAATTCTGTGTACAACGTATTTGTTACTGGTTTTAATGAAAAGTAGTTATTGAAAACATGTTAAGAAATTGTGTTGCCGGCATAACATAGCGTTGCCAGGTAAACAGTCTTTGTCCCCAGTAGAACCGGTCTTGTAGACTGCTGGACCACCCCAGTGCACATGTTGGTAGTTTGTTTGGAATGTCCTACTCTGCATGCTCTGACTTCCTTCTGATGTCTGTTCCCAGATGGTCCATCACCCCCCTGATGTACCCAGCCTCCTTCTTCTTCAAGATCCCCAGTACTGCCTACGTGGTTCTCACCTCCGTCAACATCCTCATCGGCATCAATGGCAGCGTCTCCACCTTTGTCCTTGAGCTCTTCGGCAGCAATGTGAGTTCACAGGGCTTCATGAAATCATTTAAGGTGGATTCATCTTGCAGAAATGAAAGATCCCAGAAGAAATGCCTTTTGTTTTGATGAAATTAAAATCCAGTAAATGGTGACTCTGTAAATGTGAGTGGATGACTGTTTGAAGGTGTGTTGTTCTACTTTGTGTTACCAGGAGATTGGAGGGATCAACGACATCCTGAAGAATGTGTTCCTGATTTTCCCTCACTTCTGTCTGGGTCGAGGCCTCATCGACATGGTGAAGAACCAGGCCATGGCCGATGCTCTGGAGAGGTTCGGTAAGTAGGCTATCAATATAGGTTGTTTTTATATTACGACAATGGTAAATGGATAGATTTTCAGTTTTTATACAAAAAATAACATATAACATTTGTCAATTATTTTAATAATATTGGTAAATTAGCCAGCTTTCTTGACCTCATTTATTTTCTTTCATTGGTTCCAGGTGAGAACCGGTTCCGTTCCCCTCTAGCGTGGGACATGGTGGGCAAGAACCTGTTTGCCATGGCTGTACAGGGCGTGGTCTTTTTCACAATCACTGTGCTGATCCAATATCGATTCTGCTTCAAGGCTAGGTAGGCGTGGCCTCTCGTTTGATTGGACAGATTAATATGATTAATTTTTACCCTGTTTTTCATTGTGCCCTTCATTAACATTTTACTAATGATCGATTGAAAATGATCAACTATAATATCCCCTCTGATCTAATTGGTTGTCTTAGATCTATGAAAACCAACCAAAAGCCTATCGGTGAGGAGGATGAAGATGTGGCCAGAGAGAGGCAAAGGATTCTGGGAGGAGGGGGACAGTCTGATATTCTGGAACTCAAGCAGCTGACCAAGGTGTACCAAAGAAAACAGAAACCGGCAGTGGATCGTCTCTGTGTGGGCATTCCTCCAGGAGAAGTAAGCACGGTTATATTTAATCAAATGTATTTCATGAAGCCACTTCTACGCCAGTTGTCTTATGGAAATGTTTGGAGACCCTGCATACAGTATCTGAAACAAAAAGCAACGTTGATGTAAAACAATGAAAAAAATCTCCATCAAAACATTGGAATCTCTGAGGACTGAAGGGCCCTGTTTTACGAGAAATTGTGACCAGTAGATTAACAAATAATGCCAAATAATAGTAATAATAATAATAATAATGACTAAAGGGGTGGCAAGTTAACTAGTAGTCCAAAGCATTAAGACAATAAATGAAAGGTGCCAGTTCAAAAGGTTGCTGTCGTTCTGTCCTTGAGCAAGACATTTTACCTCAAGTGATGAATCTCACTTGTCTTAACATTCCACTAGAAGAGGTCCTGGTCCAACCAATATATTTTATCTTCACCATCTTCTTACTTGAATCAAACCCCTGTTGTCTCTCTCCAGTGTTTTGGTCTGCTTGGAGTAAACGGAGCAGGAAAGACGAGCACCTTTAAGATGCTAACCGGAGACTCAATAATCACAAGCGGAGAAGCGTACCTGGCGGGAAAAAGGTAACGGGATAGTGACAATATTGAAACAATATTAACAAACTATTCAAGAGATGTATATGCTACATATGCAAACTTCAGCTCTAGATCTTATTTACACAAAAGCTTCAAGAAATGTACAGTCGTGGTCAAAAGTTTTGAGAATATCACAATTATTGGTCTCCACAAAGTTTGCTGCTTCAGTGATCTGAGATCTTTTTGTCAGTAGTAACTATGGTAAACTGAAGTATAACTACAAGCATTCCATAAGTGTCAAAAGCTTTTATTGACAATTACATAAAGTTTATGCAAAGAGTCAATATTTGCAGTGTTGACCCGTTTTTTAAAGACCTCTTTTTACCTTTTCTAACATTTGGAGGTGTGTGGTTGTGATTGACAGCGCTGCATTTTCTCTTGTTTGTTCTCTCAGTGTGTTGACAGAGATGAATGAGGTGCACCAGAACATGGGCTACTGCCCACAGTTTGATGCCATCAACGAACTGCTAACTGGCAGGGAGCATTTGGAGTTCTATGCAATCCTGAGGGGGGTACCCGAAAAAGAAGTGTGTGAGGTGAGTTTGTCAGTGTTGTACAGCCCCGCACCCCAAACTCCCAAATCTGCTCAAGGAAAATCTGCCATTTTATTTATTTAGCAGACACTTATCCAGAGCAACTTACATTCGAGGAGGAATTACAGTTAAAGACACAGTCTGGGTTGTTTAACCACTAGTTGTAAAAGTAGCGCTTGTTGGCTCAACGAAAATGATGTAATATGTCATCAAAACCACTTGCTTTCAATATTGGAACTTAATGGCTAAATTAAATATTATGGTGATTCTGCACACATCTACAAATGATTACACATCCGGCCCAAAATGCAAAGTCAAAAAAATATTTTTGACATAAGAAACAGATTCTTCACCTTGTCAGCTGAGTGTCACCAATCAGACACTCTAACCAATAAGCTATCTGGTGCTGAAATCACAGTTGAATGTAATTGGTAACAACTGTGCTTTATTATTTCTGGCCTAATCATGTTTGTGCCGGCTCTCTTTCTCTTTTCCAGGTGGCTGAGTGGGGCATCCGTAAGCTAGGCCTGATCAAGTATGTAGACAAAGCAGCAGGGAGCTACAGTGGAGGCAACATGAGGAAACTCTCCACGGCTATGGCTCTTATTGGAGGTCCACCTGTAGTTTTCCTGGTCAGTAAGACTATGAGCGATTTAAAGACAAGTTTATTAAGCTATATAATTCTGTCATTTAACTGTAAGTGTGTGAACTGTAACAAACATTAAAGGGTTATTTTACCTGGAAATCTATTTAAAAATTAACTTACACATTCCACTTTAGCTTTGCCCAACCCATTCAAACATTTCAAACATGCTTGATCCAGCACAAAAAAGATAAAAAAATAAATATAAATTTTGCTGTTGAAACAAATTTGCTGACTGACAACAAAAATACACCCACTTTCTGTGGCTTTGCCAATTAAAACCAATTAAGATCTACTCATTTTCCATAGAAACCTTTTAGGAGGTATTACCACGCACATTATACAGGATCCCTCCCTAGGGGATATAGAAGCACCTGGCCATTTTTGAAGATGGAACATTTAAAATAACTTTGTGAATAACATTATTTGTCAACTGATAAACTAAAATGTCAGTTTTTGGGTAGAATATTCCTTTAATTAAATTTCAATACTTATTCCAGTATCTAGGGCTAAGACCCAGAGGTTAGACATATTCCCAGGCCAACCTTGGAACTAGAAACTGGGCTTCGTCAATGAGGATGTGAATGATAAATCATTCCACTAGATGGCAATGTTTCCTAAAGCAAATTGTTCCTTGGTCTATTTTGACTTAACTGGAATGTTGTGTTCTTCTTTATGACTGACAGGATGAGCCCACTACTGGTATGGATCCCAAGGCCAGACGAGCTCTGTGGAACTGTATTCTCAGTATTGTCAAGGAGGGACGATCGGTGGTTCTCACTTCACACAGTATGGAGGAGTGCGAGGCCCTCTGCACGAGGATGGCCATCATGGTCAATGGGAGGTTCCGCTGCCTGGGCAGCGTACAGCACTTGAAAAACAGGTGAGAAGAGAGAGAGTGATTTCGCAGTTACTTTCTGTACAATAGTGATGTACTACATCGGTAAAGAAGCACAGCAGCCATTTTGGATAGGCCGATGCTAAAAGCTATAGACGCTAATTGTTGCTGTGTGTTTTTCCATTCAGATTTGGCGACGGCTACACCATCATTCTCCGAGTAGCTGGACCAGACCCGGATCTGAGGCCGGTCATGGAGTTCATAGAAAAGGAGCTTCCGGGCAGCACTTTAAAGGAACAGCACAGGAACATGCTGCAGTATCAGCTGTCCTCTGCCAAAACTTCCTTGGCACGCATCTTCAGCATCCTGGCTAAGAACAAGGAATGGCTGCTCATAGAAGATTACTCTGTGTCCCAGACCACACTTGACCAAGTAAGCACTAAAAACGATTGTTATTTTGTAAGGAATTGCAACATTTGTTTATTTGAAACTTTACGTTAACACCTATGGTATGCTGCTAACGTGGAACTGACCTCACAATTGCAAATTCAAGTGACGCCAGGGATCAATTTATAGCTTTCCCTAAACGCTACTTTCCAACTGATTAATCTGTTCTGTATTTGTTCCCTTTTTCCATCTTCAGGTATTTGTCAATTTCGCCAAGGACCAAAGTGACGAGGACCATTTGAAAGACATTTCAATGCACAAGAGCGACGCGGTGGTACTGAGCATAGAGGATGTGGACATCAGTCAGCTCAAGTCTTTCCTCACAGACGAAAAGGCCAAGGAGAGCTGTGTGTGAGTCCAAGACTGCAATGGGACCCTATGCCCTATATAGTGCACTACGTTTGACCAGAACCTTATTCAAATGTAGTGTTTTACGTAGTTAATAGGGGGATATTTTGGTCGAACCCTGTCAGTTCCCCTCCCAGATGGACTGCTGAGGCCCCCAGAAGATGGGTCGTTCTGGACAGAAGGGCTTATCTACTTTAAGTGTTGTTTTTATTGTTACTCAGTGGACTGCCCAGCTTTTGTGTTCTTTGCAAGGGCAATGTGTGGCAGGAGCTGAACACTGAAACTCAAAGCAGATCAATGCAAAGCAATGAGGACGAAAATCCTACTAAGGTGTTTACGAGGAAGAGCCTGGTGCCCCTCGCAAGCTAGACTGAAAAGACAGAAAGACTTGAATATACTTCAAAGTTGAAACCGGGCAGGGCATAAAGATTATATGAGTGCTGTGCAAACACTTGACAAGGATCAGCCACATGCAAGATAAGTGTTTCAGTAATCTCACTGCCAACCAACAGACATTTTGATTGAGGGTATATTTTCTCTATCATTTTTTTCAAGAAATGAACAAATAACAGTTAATTTAAACAAGAGTTCAATCACAGATGGAATTCAATTATAAATATATTATATTGATAACTTACAAATGAGAACAATGTTAACCTAATGGAGTAATATTTTTCAACAGATCAGTCTTTTCTCATTGATCTCATTGTTGTCCAGCGCTGTGCCTGTCAATCATGTTTGGAGCTAGATGTGAAAACTCCCATTTCAAAATACCATGGAAGAAAGAAATGTTCTGGAAAGACAAAAGCACAAAAGACCGAATATTCTTTAGAAGCTTGAATGGTTGTCAGAAAGATCGTACTGTCAGATTACCCCTTTCTACACAAAGTATCGTACTGTTAATTTACATCTATGGTAGAAGAGGGTCAAGTTCTGTATGTATGTATGTGACTGTGCAGTGTAATCTCACCATGAATGTTTTTGGCTAGCAATCACCCTTTTAACCTTTGTGAAAGGTCTTTTGATGTGTAAGGAAGGGAAACGCATTGCATGCTCTCCGATGGCAAGCGTAGTGTTGGCAGAGGCTATATGCTAGCCTTTTGTGTGTCTAAGCATGGGTCCTAAAACATTTCTGATGGACTAAATTGGTCAGCTGTTTTTGCAGGATAACATTGTGTAATTTTTCTTCAACAGGCCTGAAGAAAGAAATATAAATATGTATTACTAACAAAAACACAGGGTAAACAATGCCAGAAAAATTTATGATAAAGTTTTGTTTATGTGTCGTTCAGTTAAAATGGTCATCCGTGCCAAAACATTCAAGAAGTTGAGATCAAGTTACAATTTTGATGATTCGGACACTATTGAGGTAGAAATACGATTGCGAAGGATGAAGTAAATAGAAGGTAAACAGCATGTTGCTAGACATTTAGGTCTCACGCGGTGCTCACCGAAAAATTCAACCAGCATTCTGTGCCATTGCCAAACCATTTGTACACCTGCTATTTTCTAAAACCTGGTAGTCTGCTGGAATTACTGAAACACCCCACTTCCAGCATAGATACACCAACAGGCTGCCTATTCACATACGAACTTAGGGCCAAATAACCACTTCAAAAAGCCCCAGACAGACATAAAGAGGGACCAGACAAATAAGTGTCACTGGTTATGTTACACTGATGTCAATTCAGAGAGAATATCTGATCATACAAAGACCCCCATCTGCATTATCTGTCATGAAGGGGAGTGTCTCTATTTGGACGCTTTTACTAGCACTTTATAGCAGTTTTCAATGTAATTTTTACAGTATATGACATACACTGGAATAACAACAGATTTCAAAAGCTGCACCTGATAATACAATGCATTTTGTTTGTTCCATGACAGAAATAGAAACAGATTTTTGAAGAAAAAAAGTGTCCTATATTATTATGGTAATTCTTTTTTTCTGTTTCAATATTATTTGTTTACATTTTAAATTAAAAAAGGCTGTTTATGTCTGTTACCTGTTGTGCACTTCTTTACAGAAATAAATATTGATACATTTTAAAATCTGTCAGCTTTGTTTAAATCTACAACTAATTTCCTACTGCCTGTTTATACCTGCTTCTAATAGTGGTCATTATATTTCTGATTTTATCCCCACTCTTATTTTGCTCACATTAATGGAGAGGTGTAGCTCACCCATATTAAACTCTGGACCTTGAAGCCAGTTCCACTCCATCATTTTATTCAACCCTCTAATCTGAGACTGGTTTAGACCTGGTACATTAGGTGGGGGCAATTAATGATATTAAACAGAAAATCAGCAGACTCGTTCATAGTGTAAGAGTTGAGCATTCCTGCCAGTGTACATAAACAACAATGGGATCTGTTGGCGAAGGTTAGTGTCATGCTTTCTACCATTCCTGTTGTGAACTGTCTGTGCCCTCTTGTGGTATGTTGTGTTTTTGTCTGTTGATCCAGTCATTTTCCATTCTCACACATCATCACCAGTCAATGTCTGTGACATTGTCTAATTAATGTTTCCACCTGTCAATAGCTAGTCCAGGCCTTACCAGTATAAATACTCCTTGTGTTTTTGGGTTATTTTCTATCTGTTAGTGTCTGTACTGTATGTAAAAGTGTTCACTTCGTCATGTGCTACGTGATTCAAGTTAGGACTAGATTCGGTTAATGCTTTGTTCAGGGTGTGGTTTATGACCATATTTCTTAGGAACAAGGTATGGCAGAGTGCCTAAATATAATTCTGTGATATCCCTAAGATGGTAACTGCTACAAATGATTTATAAACTTTTGAAATTTTGATATGGCCCCATAAAATATTTTGCGGACATTACACTTTTTTTACCTCAGCATTTCTCATTAGTCCTGCACCTGTCAGTAGGTGGAATGTGCACACTATTTTCTTTATTTATACTTTTGTTTTATTCCATAAACTACTGACAACATTTCTCCCAAATTCTAAATAAAAATATTATCATTCACAGAAAATGACAACTGGTCAAAATAACAAAAAAGATGCAGTGTAGAATAATGCCAAGACAATAAGATAACATTAACATAATACTAATGTGTTAACTTGTTCAGAAATTAATATTCGGTGGATGAATAATAATTGTAAAATAATAATAATTGGCTTTCATGTGTTTTGGCATGCCCTCCACCAGTCTTTCACATTGATTTTCGATTAAAAATATTTACGCAGCTCAGCTTGTTTGATGGCTTGTGACCATCAGTCTTCCTCTTGATCACATTCCAGTGGTTTTTAATGTGGTAGATTTAGGAACAATTGGCAGTGGTCTCTTTTTATTTTTCCAGAGTTGTATATGTTGGGTGGACAAAATACTTGAACCTAATATATGCAATGAGGTTGCTGCTTCAAGTCCCTAAATGACATAGTGCCAGTCACTTGTTTGTTTCCACTAGAGTGCCAACCTGCAAGGCACTCCTAAGACAACTGGTGTGGAGTTTTATGTGTCGCCTGGACAAGTCAGAGAATCACATAATTGAAGCTATGTACTATTTAAAATGTATGATGTGATATATGAACCTGTGTCTGCAATAAATTTTATTATTAATATCTTAGTTCTAAAAAGGAGTAGGCCCACTCTTTCCCTTCAGAGCAGCTGTCATCTTTCTTGGAATGCTGGTAAACAAGTCCTGAACTGTGTGTGGTGAGATATTGCTCCATTTGTTACTAAAAAAGACTCCACCTTGCGTGCCAATTAAAGGATCTCAGTCTTAAGCTTTTTGTTTGGCCTACAGTACATGAAGCCATTTATTTGTCTGGTTAATGCCTGTATTGGACAGGTTTGTTCATTCTTCTTCTATCATTATTACACCCTGCGTGTGGTTCCTATACTTTATGCTCATTACAATGATAAGGAAAGTGTGTGTTGTGTCAAACATTACAGAACAAAAAATGTATAGTTGAAATAAAGTCAGCCTTTATTATTTTTATATGGGGCGGCAGTGGCTCAGTGGGTCAAGTAGGTTGTCCAGCAATCGGAAGGTTGGTGGTTCGATCCCCGGGTCCTCCTGACCAAGTGTCTAGGTGTCCATGAGCAAGACACCTAACCCCAGCTGCTCCCGACGGCTGGCTGGCGCCTTGCATGGCTGACACCGCCGTCGGTGTATGAATGTGTGAATGAATGGGTGAGTGTGAGGCAATGTAAAGCGCTTTGGTGGCCATTGTTGGTCAGAAAAAGCGCTATATAAATGCAGTCCATTTATATATTTTGCATACATGTTTTACTTATACATCATCCCAAGTAAAATGGCCTCATATTCCTTGGTTGTTGTATGACCATACAGAGAGATCAGCTGCTCTAATGACTTTTACAAGATTTCTGCCTCTTATTATGCATCCCACACCATGTTTAACAGCTGGCAGCAGACATTGTGTTCTAAAGCCATCCATTGAGTTTCTCCAAACATAAACCCATCCAGGTGTAAGACATAAGAGTGTAAGGTGACTCATACCATCATATCACTTTTTTCATTTCTCAGGGGTCCAGGTTTTGTGACCTTGAAAATATGCAGGTTCCGATTGGCCGCACTGCCCTTATTTACAGCTTTGCGAAGCTCATGACATACAGTTTATGTTAAGACTGCCCATACAGAAATCTAATATAAGGCCAACATATAAAAAATCTTATCATATATTTGAAAAAATATGACCATATATTTTGATTACAAAATTTTTATTTAAAAATATGTCACATATATAAAAACAGATTTTTTTTAATATATTTCGACATAACTGTACATATATGTGATGATGTTTCCACCATATATGCCGATATCTGATATAAGTATACATACATACAGTGCCTTGCTAAAGTATTCGGCCCCCTTGAACTTTTCAACCTTTTGCCACATTTCAGGCTTCAAACATAAAGATATGAACCTGTAATTTTTTGTGAAGAATCAACAACAAGTGGGACACAATCATGAAGTGAAACAAAAAAACTCTGTAAACTATAGGTAAATGCAGATATGGATGTCAAATTTGGAAATGTACAGTGTGTCATTGTATGTTACTCCAAAAAGTTTGTCTAAATGTGTGTGTTGAGTGGAGATAGGAATGTGTTTAACTGTCTTTGTAAGCAGACATCATTGCTTTTAATGTAGGTGTGTGTAGACTGTGAAATGTTTGAAAGTATGTGTCTGTCTTTGATAAAAGATATGCGTATGGCCTGTGAACTAACATTGTAAGCATTGTATTACTTGTCAACAGTTTGATTGAGAAGTACACACCCATAGTCAAAGGTTAAAGGT
This sequence comes from Umbra pygmaea, assembly GCA_016801145.1. Classification (NCBI taxonomy): domain Eukaryota; kingdom Metazoa; phylum Chordata; class Actinopteri; order Esociformes; family Umbridae; genus Umbra; species Umbra pygmaea. The sequence continues at coordinate 34,983 of JACXGM010003645.1, forward strand.
TTCTTTTTCAGTAATTGTTTTTTCTGCTGTGCTCAGCTCATGTTATTTTTTTCTCTCTGTTGTTTAAATCCGTGTGCTGGCCTGTTATGGCGTTATATATGTGCCTCATTCCTGAGCGTGTAATTGTAAGTTTTGAGCGCGTAATTGTAAGTTTTGAGCACAGAGTACTATATTTTGCAAGCATATTACATTATATGCTCATGCAGTTTACTCAGGTGCTCTCTCACAAACTCGTTCTCTGCGCGCAGGCAGACGATGTTGCGCTCAGGTCGAGTCTCCCGCTCTCTCAACTATGGAAGGCCAAGAGTGCCACAATTCGCCTATATTTGATCACGTTCAACATTAAAACGCCGATTTTATCGCCGTATAATTCCTCAAAACCGCCGTTATTCTCGGCGCTTTTGATAGGTGCAGCAAAACGCCGCTAATTACGCCGTAGAAATGAAGTAAAAACGCCGCTTTTTGCGGCGTTCTATTCAGGCTTAGTAAACGCAGTTTATTTTGGCGTCCAAAAGCTGTCAAAACGCCGCTTTTTACGGCGTTCTAGTCAGGCTTACCCGGGATTTCCACTAACTGCGGAACGGCTGCAGATCAGCTCCGCTGCGTATCGGCTCCGTGCTCCGCCATAATTCAATACCCACCAGGTCCGTATTGGTTGCGGAACGGCTGACAGTGACTATACGAGGACCCTCGCAAATTCACATATGATCGCGCGATATAACAGCATATTTACTGTACTGAGTTGCTGCGGAGCTCTCCGGCATCCGGCAGAAATAGAAGCTCTGCGTATCTGCTCCGCAGGGCTGCGGATCGCCGGAGCTGGGACGGAGTCGGAACGCAGCCGTTCCGCAGTCAGTGAAAATACCAACATTGACTTTAATGGAAACCTATTGACTCCGCCGCTGTTGACATGCCTCAATGTTATTTACTCATTAAATTTTAATCATTTGGCTTAGAAACCACAAAACAATATCAAAATATATTTGAAAGCTGAGATCAGGCCACACTATAACCATGCTTATGGTTAGGGACCGTCAATAAATGACATGCCTCAAAGTTATTAACTCAATAGTTTTTAATTATTTGGCTTAGAAACCTCAAAACACTATCAAATTATATTTGAAATCCGAGATCAGGCCACACTATGACACTGCTTATGGTTAGGGACCGTCAATAAATTACATGCCTCAATATTATTTACTCAAAAGTTTTTAATCATTTGGCTTAGAAACCTCAAAACACTATGAAATTATATTTGAAATCCGAGATCAGGCCACACTATACCCCTGCTTATGGTTAGGGACCGTCAATAAATGACATGCCTCAATGTTATTTATTGATTCGATTTTAATCATTTGGCTTAGAAACCACAAAACAATATCAAAATATATTTATAAGCTGAGATCAGGCAACACTATAACCATGCTTATGGTTAGGGACCGTCAATAAATGACATGCCTCAAAGTTATTAACTCAATAGTTTTTAATCATTTGGCTTAGAAACCTCAAAACACTATCAAATTATATTTGAAAGCCGAGATCAGGCCACACTATAACACTGCTTATGGTTAGGGACCGTCAATAAATGACATGCCTCAAAGTTATTTACTTATTAGATTTTAATCATTTGGCTTAGAAACCTCAAAACAATATCAAAATATATTTGAAAGCCGAGATCAGGCCACACTATAACACTGCTTATGGTTAGGGACCGTCAATAAATGACATGCCTCCATGTTATTTACTCAATAGTTTTTAATAATTTGGCTTAGAAACCTCAAACACTCATATTGTTCAGAGAACACACCCACATGTTGCACAGTCTTTGGTTTCCACCCCCCAAAAAATCTTGCTTCTTTTTTAAATTTGTAAATTTAAATAGGCCTAGCTTTTTTGTGATTATAAGTTACTTAAACCTCAAACCATTTTGAAAATTTTTGTTCAGCTTGACAGAAGCTGCCATGTAGCTTCTGCCGCTGTTTCTGGTTCAAAAGTGGCTTGACCTGGGGAATGCGGCACCTGTAGCCCATTTCCTGCACAAGCCTGTGCACGGTGGCTCTGGATGTTTCTACTCCAGACTCTCCACTGCTTCCGCAGGTCATCCAAGGTCTGGAATCGGTCCTTCTCCACAATCTTCCTCAGGGTCCGGTCACCTCTTGTCGTTGTGCAGCGTTTTTTGCCACACTTTTTCCTTCCCACAGACTTCCCACTGAGGTGCCTTGATACAGCACTCTGGGAACAGCCTATTTGTTCAGAAATTTCTTTCAATGATGGCCTTCTGGACAGCAGTCAGGTCGGCAGTCTTACCCATGATTGCAGTTTTGAGTAATGAAACAGGCTGGGAGTTCTTAAAAGCCTCAGGAATCTTTTGCAGATGTTTAGAGTTAATTAGTTGATTCAGATGATTAGGTTAATAGCTCGTTTAGAGACCCTTTTCATGATATGCTAATTCTTTGAGATAGGAGATTTGGGTTTTCATGAGCTGTATGCCAAAATCATCAGTTTTAATATATATATATATATATATATATGTGTGTATATATATACGGTGGTTTAGTTAGGGTTCCCTTGAGTTGCTCCCTCATGTGTTGTGGTCTGTGGTTCCCCCTGGTGTCCCTTCTGTGTCTTGCAGTTATTGTGGTCGTATGATGTCATCATTGTGGGTCCTTGTATGTGTTGATTCGGCACCTGTTTCCTATTGTCTCTGATGTGCTTTAGTATTTAGCCCTCATGTTTCTGTCATTCCCCTGTTCGTCAATGTTCCTGTTACGTGTCTCTGTGTTATATCTCTAGTGTTCCGTTTTGCCCCTCGTGGCAGTCTTTTGGTTTATAGAAATAAACGTGTTTGATTATTGCAACCTTCGCGCCTGTCTCTCACTCCTTTATACAAGGAAACCGAGACACATACAATACTTTGAATCAAATGCATGTAGTTTTTTATATTATGCACATGGTAGTAATAAAATGTTTTTGATAATGCTGGTGCATATAATGCACATGGTGTAAAGAGAAGCACTTCCTTTCTGCAGAATGGCATGTTGATTAAATTTGGTAAATTGTCGCAGGAGAAGGTGAATGTTGTAGTAGAGGGGTAGAGAAATATGCACATTAATAATTGATATACACTGCTCAAAAAAATAAAGGGAACACTAAGATAACACATCCTAGATCTGAATGAATGAACTAATCGTATGAAATACTTTCATCTTCACATAGTTGAATGTGCTGAAAAGAAAATCACACAAAAATTATCAATGGAAATCAAATTTATCAACTAATGGAGGTCTGGATATGGAGTCACACTCAAAATCAAAGTGGAAAACCACACTTCAGGCTGATCCAACTTTGATGTAATGTCCTTAAAACAAGTTAAAATGAGGCTCAGTAGTGTGTGTAGCCTCCACCTGCCGTATAACCTCCCTACAATGCCTGGGCATGCCCCTGATGATATGGCGGATGGTCTCCTGAGGGATGTCCTCCCAGACCTGGACTAAAGCATCCACCAACTCATGAAAGAGTTCGAGTACACAGTAAACGATTCATAATTACACAGTTAATGGTTCATAATAAAACTGTAAATGGTTCATAACAACACAGTTAAGATAATCTTAGCCACTTTTGACATTAACGTTAATGCTGCTGCCCGATTTATCTTTTTCTTCTTCTTCTAGTCTGTGAAAATATCAAAGTCGGTAGCCTTTCCTCAGTTGCGACACCTCTGTTCAGGAGAAGACTGCAGTGTCGCGAGAACCAGCTCGAGTATAAATAGTTACGGCGCTTCTATGACATCACTTTGGCGCGCCAGGTTGGGAATTTGTAGTATACTGTGCGCTTTAGGAGGAACCCAGGGCCAACCGCACCAGCACATGGTCTCATATGTGGTCTGAGGATCTCATCTCAGATACCTAATGGCAGGCAGGCTACCTCTGGCGAGCACATGAAGGGCTGTGCAGCCCCCCAAAAAAATGCCACCCACACCATTACTGACCCACCGCCAAACCGGTCATGCTGGAGGATGTTGCAGGCAGCAGAACGTTCTCCATGGTGTCTCCAGACTCTGTCACGTCTGTCACATGTGCTCAGTGTAAACCTGCTTTCATCTGTGAAGAGCACAGGGCGCCAGTAGCAAATTCGCCAATCTTGGTGTTCTCTGGCAAATGCAAAACATCCTGCACGGTGTTGGGCTGTAAGCACAACCCCCACCTGTGGACGTCGGGCCCTCATACCACCCTCATGGAGTCTGTTTCTGACCATTTGAGTGGACACATGCAAATTTGTGGCCTGCTGGAGGTCATTTGCAGGGCTCTGGCTGTGCTCCTCCTGCTCCTCCTTGCACAAAGGCGGAGGTAGCGGTCCTGCTGATGGGTTGTTGCCCTCTTACGGCCTCCTCCATGTCTACTGATGTACTGGCCTTTCTCCTGGTAGCGCCTCCATGCTCTGGACACTATGCTGACAGACACAGAAAACCTTCTTGCCACAGCTCACATTGATGTGCCATCCTGGATGAGCTGCACTACCTGAGCCACTTCTCTGGGTTGTAGACACCATCTCATGCTACCACTAAAATGAAAGCACCCCCAGCATTCAAAAGTGACCAAAACATCAGCCAGGAAGCATAGGAACTGAGAAGTGGTCTGTGGTCACCACCTGCAGAATCACTCCTTTATTGGGGATGTCTTGCTAATTGCCTATAATTTCCACCTGTTGACCGTTCCGTCTTCACAACAGCATGTGAAATTGATTGTCAATTAGTGTTACTTCCTGAGTGGACAGTTTGATTTCACAGAAGTGTGATTGAATTGGAGTTAAATTGTGTTGTTTAGGTGTTCCCTTTATTTTTTTGAGCAGTGTATTGCCTTTTTCCCCCTGAGGCAATGTACTGAGTTATAAGCTAAGGAATGCTTAATATAGTGAAAAGAAGGATCGTATTGACCTTTTTGATATATAATATCTATAAATCTGACTCCATATACAGTCATCTAAAGGATTATTAGGAACACCAAATTAATACTGTGTTCGACCCCCTTTCGCCTTCAGAACTGCCTTAATTTTATATGGCATTGATTCAACAAGGTGCTGAAAGCATTCTTTAGAAATGTTGGCCCATATTGATAGGATAGCATCTTGCAGTTGATGGAGATTTGTGGGATGCACATCCAGGGCATGAAGCTCCCGTTCCACCACATCCCAAAGACGCTCTATTGGGTTGAGATCTGGTGACTGTTTGGGCCATTTTAGTACAGTGAACTCATTGTCATGTTCACAAAACCAATTTGAAATTATTCGAGCTTTGTGACATGGTGCATTATCCTACTGGAAGTAGCCATCAGAGGATGGGTACATGGTGGCCATAAAGGGAAGGACATGGTCAGAAACAATGCTCAGGTAGGCCGGGGCATTTAAACGATGACCAATTGGCACTAAGGGACCTAAAGTGTGCCAAGAAAACATCCCCCAAACCATTACACCACCACCACCAGCCTGCACAGTGGTAACAAGGCATGATGAGTCAGTTTACTTTTACTTCATTTCTACGGCGTAATTAGCGGCGTTTTGCCGCACATATCAAAACCGCCGAGAATAACGGCGGTTTTGAGGAGTTATACGGCGATAAAATCGGCATTTTAATCTTGAACGTGATCAAATATAGGCGAATTCTGGCACTCTTGGCCTTCCATACTCAACCTCTTAACTCTGTGCGCGCTCAACTCTTGACACACGCTCGCTCAACTTGCAACAGCGTTACAAATGTGCCACAAAACTAACCAATCAGAGAATTAAAGAAGAAGGTCAATTAAGATTGGCTCTTGGTCTCCAATAACTACGCTTCCCAAAAATAATATTTCCGTTCTTTCAGCTAGCAACACAAACGAGGATTTTGTGTTTCAAAATAATAGTGCTCATTCCAATGCATTAAATAATCATTGTAAATTCATTTTAAAGCAAGTAAATTGTAATCAAATCAAATTTTGTGTGTTTAAGGAACT
>JACXGM010003646.1:0-40964 GCA_016801145.1 Umbra pygmaea
CAAGGCAACTGAAAATAACGTACTGTAGCAATGAAATCACCATATAGACTAATTTAAATGAACTTTGTAAAATATATATTATTGAAAAATATATTAAATAAAAAAATATTTTAAAGAAGTACAAAAATACATTTCTGATTCTGATTATCTTTGGGCCTGCAGAGAAGGCCTTGCAGGCCCTGACGGCCCACCACTGATTGAATGTTAATCTTTGCAAACGTTGTCTAGCTAAGTTGCAATACATAGCTTTCTGCTTCTATTAAAGCCTTCATTTCCAATCTAACCTTCATACCACTATGGCCAATTAATCACCCCCAATTTCCACTTGGCTATTTAATCTAATCTCAATCCAGAGGTTGTAGCTGAAAATGAGAATGGTCAATTCACTGCAAAATAAGAATAAAATAACATTTTAAAATTGTGTAACACAAAGAACAAAGTACCACAGCAAACACTATAATCAGGTGTGTGGGTAAAAGTTTACTCACAATAGAGCAGATTTATCCATGATGAAATGTCCAGGTGCATGGCAAACCGATATTTGACTGCTGAAGTTACTTTTTATATGAATAATGTTTATCTATATAACAGCATTTGATGGTAACAACCAACATTCACCAAGACCACTAAATACCTTTTATCTTATCAGAGTTGGGTACTGTCTGTGCTTTTAAAGAGGCCTATAATAACTGAGAGAATTATGAGATCTCTTAAAAGGAAAATGTGGTCCCAGCAGTTAGTAAACAACCAGTAAAAATGTGTATACAAATCTGAATGAGCAAACTTCCAGTACAAACAATGTATGCAATTTAAATTATCATTCAATACAATTATATATTAATATAAATAATTTCCTGGAATTTGCCTTAATTTCAATATTTCACCATGAATTATCTGAGTTACACATGTCCCAAACCACTATCAAGAAAAATACTATAACACTTAAGAGGAGAACAAACATTTGTAGATAGTAAAATATTTTAATTATATATACAGAGGATCATATAATACAAAATGTAGTCCTTGTTTGCCAGCTGAATGATTGGGTAACAGCACGTTGTATCAAAAACACCAAACAACAATATGAAACAATGTGGAAAAAAATACCTAACTTTAGTGTTGAGATCTGATAGAAAAGGAGCCTTTGACACATTAATATTGTGTAGCCAGTTGTATGCATTTATACTGTTTACAGATTACAACACGTTACACATTAGTGATTTCAGATAGTCAACACTATTTACACTTATTATTTACATTGAGAAATTTGAAAGAGTATTTTTAGTCACACTGAGCCTAAATACCAGTCACTGATGCTGCTGAGGACGAAGTGAAATTCTGAACATGTCCTTATGAATGAATTGTTCATTATTATCTGCTAAACCTGTCATGATTTTGAATGACAAATCTAAAACAGCTAATGTGTTGCCTATATATAAAATGTCAGAAATAACAATTTGAAGCCATTAAGATGCTTTTAAACCAAACCAAGAGCTATTAGACACTTTTTAATCACAGTGTCTGGTAGTGCTTTCTATTCTAGTATTTACTTTTCTATGCTCTACACCTGCACTTATCCATGTGTTTAATTGTAACTATGGTCATACACAATTATAGGCAAATGAAACAGAATGGAATGTAACCTTTACTGTAGCTTTGCAAGTAATAATCTGAAAGACACATTCATTACACCATATGTTGTGAAATGGTGGTAAAGAGCCATAGACAAATGACTGGATGATTTTCAGAAGTTATGTCATGGTTTAAGAAGCTCTGTTATGTCACAGTAGGCAGCATCAGTGACTAAGATGATAATAATCATAGAACATATACTGTCTGTTTAATATATGAATGAGACTGGTTCATCTTCCCACTTGTCATGTGTCGACAAAACATTGAGAGAATATTCCTGACAAACAGTACAACCCCCATTTAAAAATGGTTTCTTCACAGTTTGGGTATTGAACATACAGTATGTACATACCTCAGGATGTTGTGGTTTAGTTCAGCACCATAGTTTAACACAGTAATTCCTAAGAATACATGTGAAGTGTGTGTATATGTGCGCCTTAGTTGATAACACATGGTGTCTTAAATGCCACGGCTTCAGGTCCAATTATCAGAGGTGGCTACAATGGAATTGTGTATAATTTATGCCCGAGTAGGGCAATTTAGCCGCATGACAATTTGTTTCAAAGTGGTTGGTCAGTGGGCCGAAACATACTTCTAATAATTATTAAAACAAATTTATGCACTGCAAATGGGCAACAGCAAAAACCCGAAGAGACAGTATATAAAAAATACTGTCGTAATTTTGTTACATTGAGACATGATCACAATGTCTCATTTGTGGGAATACCTAGCAATATATCTTGTAAATTAAATGCCCCCTTAATGTCTGGTGATGTGAGAGTCAAACATCACCTGGCCTGTGGGAAACCTCCTGCCAACCTCTGTTTCACTGTAAGTAACTCTGGATAAGAGCCTCAGATAAATGACTACAATATAACGGTTGTGGGCACATGGGCTACAACACCACAGTATCGACCTGGAACCAGATTCATGAACCTGAAGGTAAACCTTTAAATGTATTTATTTAAAACTATGTGTGTGTAGTGTTTTCTCCTGATAAAACGAAAGCTGGAAACCATGTGGAGGATAAATCTGCATTTAAAATCCAATCCTTTGTAGACCAAGCAAACATGATTATCCCAGACAGGTATCTGAAGCCTTTTTCCATATTCTATGACATTCAAAATATAGTAAAGACCTGAATGTTGATACAAACACTTGCTACAGAGCGTGTGCAAATTGACAAAGTAATTTAAATGGTGATACAGCACATTGCAAACCAAAAAAAGGCAAATATAACTGTGCCTGACTAAATACACCACACACATCTAACCAGTGTTGTAATGCTTTAAAAAAAAAAAACAGAACACAAGATCCACAGTCCCAGAGGAAAATTACACAGTTAAACTGAGTGTCTGATGAAATCCACCATCTACAGCTAACATACACTGTATCCTGGCCTTATTCCTGTTAGAGTCTGGTGCTAGGCTGCAGTGAGGACAGCTGTGCTGGTGTGAGAGTGGTCATGGGGTACAGGTGATACAGGAGGTCCCCATACAAAGCCTCCCCCCCAGGATGCCTGTAGAAGTGATGTGGGCTCGGCTGAGTGGCCATCAGCTGCCTCTGTAGCATCATGGAGTGGAATGATAGTGGAGGAACTAGCGAGGTAACGGCTGTCTGGCTTTTCATGTACTGAAGACTGTGACGGAGCGTGCTCTGCATCCCAGAATGCATCCCAGGGTAGAAGGGCGCGTGAGCGGTGTATGTGTGACCCTCGTGGCTGTGGAGATGAACGGCATGTGCCGGTTCAGCCGGTTTGAGCTCTTCCCCCTGTGGGTCGCCTCTGCGCACAGAGTCGGCGGGGTGCATTGGGGTCACCACTCGCACCTTGCGTTCTGGAACCCCATCGTTTTTAACATCAACAAGTCTTCTCTTACTTGGTCTGAACACTCCAACAGTTTCAGGGTGGCCTTTAGCGTGGAGGAAGGGCTGAGATTGGTCTCGGTTCGGTTTGGCGGTTGACGTAGTCATAGGTGGTACTCTGCACTCCTTGGGGTGACATTCTAAACTATGGTGCATCATGGGATACGGGAGGCCACAGAAAGACTTTGTGAAAGCCATTCTTTGAGAGCCCTGCTTGGAAATACTGAAATCTTGAGGTTCCTCGTCCAGTTGCCTATCTCCAAGTGTCCTCTCTGGGCAGTGTAGAGCTCTGTACGCTAAACCGTCTCTGTCGGGATGATTTGCCATTAATCCTTCACCACCCTGACATTCCCCAATAAAATGTCCCTGTTTGTCTCTGTAGGGATAACTGGAAATGTGCTCTCGACTCAGGCAGTTCTCCGTCTGCCTGTAGAGGTTATGTAGATGTGGGGAAGAGTAGCATTCTCCTGTGTAGCTAGTTACGGCTATACTCGGTTGCTGCGTCTGGGTCTCCCCTGCGTTCTCCACGCCATCCTGGTGCTCAATTCTTGGGAGGTAGGAGGGCCAGGAGGGGTTGAGCCTGGGTGGGAAGTGGCTCACCCTGCAGGTGAAAGGCTCAGATAGATTCCCTAGGGGGCTTCTCTCAGGCTGGGGTTTAATGCTCTGGGCGTGCTGGATGACAGAAGGCCTGAAGACGGGAGCCATCTCCGGGCTGTCTGGCCTCCGTTTTACCACCTCTTCAAAACCGTCAGTCACGTCACTCGTACCGGCTGGCGGAGCTGGAGGAGGAAGAGGAGCTGGGGCAGTTAATGAGTAGTGACTTGTCTCACAGACCTGAGAGAGGAGTTTCTTCTTGGCTAGCGGGGACATGACCCCCAGGCTGTCTTTACAGTACGCTTTTGGCATACGAACGGGGTACTGACTCCCCTCTAGGCTCTTACTGGGGGAGTCAGTAGTCGGCTCTGTGGGGTTCAACTGCAGGGGGGGTAAGCTCTGCTTACACATGGGTAGCACCTTCCTCACCCGCCCCCCGTGTCCATAAACTTTCCCGTCTAGGTCATGTGCTACAGGAGAGCCTGTTGTACAGTCCTTTGCTTCCCAGGGGTGCGGATAAGTGCTCATAGGGAGGGACCCGTCAGCTTGGTCACTCTGCTCAGAGTTCGGTCCATCTGATTGTGGCAGGATGGGGTTCCTGTGCTGGGGCTGTGTGGTCAGCTTACTGCAGAGGTCAGGTGCGGCTCTGTGGCCGTCGGTGCTGAGGGGACTCTGGCTGGATGGTTTGTCCTCATTCACTGTCGTCTTGTTCGCTAGGGTGAGCTGCAACTGCTCCTTCGCAGGCTCTTCTCTGGGCGGAGGATCCCGCAGAGCTGCTTCCTCCTGGTTCTTCTCTTTTTCCTCAGATACCTTAGCAGAACATGCCATAGTGTTAATTAATACATATACTGTACATTACATGGTACATGTGTGATCTTGGGATGTTTTCTTTCTAAGAGAGTGAATGAACTAGTGTTGAGAAAGGGAGTGCAAACACTGAAAGACTTTTCATTTAATCGAAATGGGTTTTCCCATAAATAGGAAATCGGTTGGACTGACCTGTGAGAACTCCTGTCTTTTTGCGGCGTCGTCTTTTTCCTTCCTGACCAACTGGATTTGGTTTAATCCACTTTTAGGTTGTCTTGCTGGGACCCATTTGGGTTTTGCACCCTCCACTTTGGCCACATGCTCCAGTTTTTTGGGTTTGGCGGACGGGAGGGGTGTGTCATTCTCTCCTTTAATGTGCCTCTCATAGGGTAGGAGGAGCCTGGAAAGGTCGAATGGGGCACAGAATAATTAAACCTCAGAGAAAGTATCCCCCTCCACCTCATATCAAAGCAGGTACTCATCCAGTAAATAGGAATAGCTTTGCCATTACATACTGGGTAAAATAATCTTTTTCTAATTCAATTGTTGTTGTTTTTCCAACTTAAAATTGCAAGTTATTTAAATCATGCAGATAAAAACAGTATTTTCTGTACAACATGATCAGGTGGATGTTACAAAGTTACAGTATTATGCTTCTTATTGCTTTGTGTGGCGTTTATGAGGTTATACACGGGGCAAACTCACATTGTTGTCCTTCATAAATTAGGCAATAAAGGAATTTCTATCATAGCTGTTCAATAACTGATGAATTAATTAATTAAACTTGTATAGCGCTTTTTTCATGGAACCCAAAGCCCTTTACACAGTGAGGGGGAAAGCCCAACTAATCAGCCACCAATGTGTAGCACCCTTTTGGGTGATGCACGGCAGCCATTTCGCGCCAGAATGCTCACCACACATCGACTATTAGGTGGAGATGTGCGTAGTTATACAGTATAATGAGGATTATTAGGTGGCCATGATTGAAGTGAGGCCTGGTTGGAAATTTGGCCATGACACCAGGGTTAACATCCCTACTCTTATGAGAAGTGTCATGGGATTTTTAATGACCACAGAGTCAGGACACCCAAAGGTCAATAATCTTTTGTCTCAAATTATTTGTGTTCTGAACGTCAATGAAACCCGAATTCATAAATGACCACAAAGTTCCTAATAATTTAGTTCATAACAATTGTTAGAGGTGCCAATAATCAAGGTTTCTGAGAAAAAAAAAATCACAATGTCTATGAGAAGTTGTACCTAATTTAATGGCTAGATATCCCTCATTTTAAATGTAAGACCAAGCAATTACAATTTTTTTTATATACTTTTTCGCTGATCTTTACAATCATTTTAGAGGTGATTATGTGGCCTTCCACTACCTGTATGGAAGCAGGCGGTTTATCAGGCTACAGTTTAAACGGGTTATCATGTACCTCACAGTTGATGAAGGTGCACAGAGATGAGCTTTATGCTCCTTTTCATTAATCATCAAAGGGCTTATTCTGGTGACATGGTGATTTGTAGCTGCTGTTTCATAGAAATAATCTTGTTCATATCCACAATGATCTCAACATATTGCCTAGGGCAACCTAACCAACCTACGCTTTATTTGTGACTTAGATTGGAGTGGGCACTAGCTTACTGCAAATATTTTGTTAAATAAAATGAATACTTAAAAGTCTCATAACGTCCTTACACTTGCCAGTTTCTGCTAGGGGACCCAACTTAGTCAAGAAACATTAATCATTGAGAATAAGTACAAATTGTGTCAATAATGTTAAAGAGACCTCATATGAAAATGTAAATACTTAGGAGGTCTTTTGTATACAGAATAGCTACTTTGTGCTTCTAGTGAGGATGACAGAGCACTTGTTTTACTACATTGCTGTTTGTGCACTAAGCTTTCCAAAGGACCTTTAAACATAAAATGTTAAAATGCAAAGAAACGTGGCCCCTCTAATGAGAGGGGCTGGAAATGAATGAAACTAACTATTATTTTGACACTTGACGGAGCAGAGTACACAGTCTTGGAGTGTGGAAATTAGTTTGACTAAACAGCATGCTTCAACACAGCACTGGTATGTGCTGAGAGCTCAGGAGCCAACTATCACCAGGTGCTCGACCAGCCAATGAAGCAAACACCCAGTAAGGCTGCGTTAATCTTTACAAAACATTACCGGGAAACAGTGAACACACTACAGCTGCTGAGTAACCAAAAGAAATCATGATACATGCTTACAGGGTAGATTAAACAAAATATGTCTTACAAAAATCCTGAGAAGACCGAGAATTTGAATACTCAACTCTTGAGGTAGTATCAACTGTTAAAGAAATGTTTGGTATTATTTTTGAATTCCTCACCTGTCCCTTAATGTGTAATTGTTAGCATTTTATATTAGCAGTCCAAATATTGTTAGAAAACAACTTCACAAACCACAAGCGAGAATGCATTCTTGTGAGCGTACAATGCTGTTGCACAATTCCCACTTAAAGAAACAATGTGGTAGAACAAACCAGGGATCATGAGTGGTTTATGTCTTCCTCAGAAAAAAAATCTCCCAAAACTTCAAGTGGCTCAGTGGGATGAAAACCATATATATATATATATATATATATATATATATAGAACCAAACTGCTGGCAGCAGAGGCAGTAAAACTAAATTTCATACAGCTGGCACCGGGCCCCAGGCCAAGAAAGAAAATGTACGATTAATGTGACTCATTTGAAAAAGGGGGAGAGAGCGAAGAAAGACACGTTAATGGAGTGAAAAAAATATTTCCTGTAAACCATTGCAGCATTGAGAAACAGTTATACTCAAAGTGATTTACTCTATCAATTAGTGAGATTTAAATGTACATTTTTGTGGCTGACATCTTCATAAACAGTAGATTATGACTCAATTGTTATTGATTTTGTGTCAATGGAAGTGGGCCCTCATGATGCAGATAAATCAGAGTAAAGTGCTGACAGTAGGAGGAAGATGAGTTCTGAAGTGTACAGAAACAACTTTACTGATCAGATACAAACACCTCAAAATTTGAATGGTGCTTTATTATTAAGCATATTCATAAACCCAAACACTACCAAAAGGTGTGGCCAAAAGGCCAGGCCAAGACAATCAACTGATGTGAATCCAACAAAGAATGATCTTTTCACATGCTGAAGAGAAGACTGGATGCAAAATGGCAAGAAACCAGACGGAACTGAATATGGCTGCAGTATGGAGCTGGCAGGGCATCAAATACAAAATATCAAATATGTCATTTCAAATTCATCAACTTGCTGAATACAGGGCCAACAAAAATATAATTCACTGGCTAAATACTTTGGAATTCACTGTGTAAAAGCTTGACTGCTCTGCCCTATAATTTCCCAAACATGCGTCTGAGAGGTGGGAATATATAATCTTTCCTGGTGTGGTTTTTATTCACCTCGCTGGAACAATCTCCCTAAATCCATGTAACGTATAAGTACTGTGTGATTTCCATTTTATTCAGTAATGAAAGTTAGATTTGAGTGCCGCAGTGTGAGATTCGTCTCTGTTCCATTGTATCCATTGCTTAATTAATTATGTAGTCAAACAGCATGATTTAGAACATGATGACCATAAAACATCCTATTCATCATATAATAATGCAATGATGGTACAGTATGACCTATGTAAGTAGTCATTTCCTGAAAGCAGAGGCCCATGGAGTCTGCAATCAAGAGGCCAGGGAAAGAACTCACTCCCCATATGAAGTCAACATAAAAGCTCTGCGCGCAGTAATAGGGTACATACAGGGTGAATATAGAAATTCTTCCCAGAAAATATTTGGTGAAGTTCAAAGCAGGAAATTTGTCTCTAAGGAACACTTCTAGTAATGAATATCACAGGCAATATAAAAATATAAAAACATACGGCAACATTTTCCTGCCCACTAGAGGGCAGCAAGAGCACAACAAGGTATGGAATATCTCATTGAGGATGGCTTACATTTCAGCTGGCTAGTCATCAGAGCCTTTAAAAGAACATTCCATAATTGTAAATGTGAGTGTGAAACATATCCAGTCATTTACATTTTTAAGTGGTTGTACACCTTCCTAGTACTTGGTTGGACCCACTTTTGCCTTCAGAACTGCCTTAACTCTTCATGGCATAGATTCAAAAAGGTTCTGGAAACATTCCTCTGAGATTTTGGTCCATATTGACATTATTGCATCACACAGTTGCTGCGGATTTGTCGGCTGGCACATCCATTATGCGAGTCTCCCGTTCTACCACATCCCAAAGGTCCTCATTTGACTTGAGATCTGGTGAATGTGGAGGCCATTTAAGTAGAGCAAACTCATTTTCATGTTCAAGAAACAAGTTTGAGATTATGTGAGCTATACAGTATTTACTGTATATATATATAGGAATTTAAACAGTTGCACTTAGTAGTGACAAAATACATGACAAATAATGGATTTACAAAAGAAAGAAGCAGCCGGACATAAACATTTAGGTTTTATTAACAATCAACTGAGTTAAAAGGAATTCAAGAAATACTGTCAGTCGCCAAACATTTGAAAATGCCTGCAGGAGACTATATATATATATATATATAAGCACAGTTCCTGGTGCTGAAATACATTATAGCTGGACTTGTGTTTTGTTCACAAATGTTATGTTACACTGACAAGATTTGTTTAAACATATTGAAGGAGTCTTATTTTGAGAGCTGATGGACTGGCCTTCTTACAGCTTACAGGAAACGAAGATTTTTATTACATCCTCAGAAGCAAAAATAAAATCAATATACAAATAAAATGCATATATCAATGGTTATGATTAAGCTGCTTCAAAGTACAGGCATAACGATAAACTAATACATGTATAAACTAATACCGATCTTCAATGGCGAGTCAGAGCAGGATGTTAACTCAATGTTCCCTTAGCTTTGAAACGATTTGTCATCAAAGCCTTTTTATTCGAGAAGTCAACCACTTCAATTGGTCCTAACTCAAGTGATTATACAGGGCAGTGAAGGAATGCTAAACTAGGCCTTTTGTCAAGTCTGGAAATACCAGATTTAAAAATGACCTTTACCATTTCCCCAAGGATGAATCACATAAAACTACACAGAGCAAACCATAATGATGGTAGGTGTTAGGGAATGGCAAGTGTTTGCATTACTTGATAGCAGGTCATGCTTTTGATCTAAACACCATATTAGTAACAGATTTATAATATAGTCAACATTGTCTATTTATCAGTAATGTTACACATAGTTTGTGCATGTTGGAACAACCAACTGAAAGAACAAATTGAAAGGTTTAAAAAATGTACAATTAATTTGCTTAAGTTCCAAGTAGCTTCTTTAATCCCTTTATCAACAAAACATACATTATTAGTTTCTTAAAAAAATAAATATTTTCCAAAAAAAGTGAATGTTTAACCGTGTAAGTATGACAGAGTTTGCAATACGCACACCACTACATTCAAACATGATGTTTAAAAGCCCAGCATATTTTCTAGGGATTAGTTATTTCTTTGTTATGGCAGGTTGCTAAGGAGGGTGAATAATCATACTTAATTTAACCAAGTGCTATTACAGCTGTAATTTGTCATGTAGGAATTTGCTATAGCTGGTCATTTGACTTTTTAAAGTATAATGGCAATGACAGCACCATGGCACTGCCAAATTCGAACAAGTGTGTTGCATAAAGGAACAAGACGCAACACTGAATGTAGGATTTAGGCTACTCAAACATGCTCCACAGGGTGGCAACTGGCCAAGTCTATCAAATCTGTCATGAGCCTATACACTGTGGGATACAGTCTGAGGTGCAGCTCGAGTGAGTGCAGCGCAACACCAAACCCAGAGGAATGCCCACGAGAACCAAGAATATCATTTGCAATATATCCTAAAGAGATCATCCCGGCATGCAGATCAAATAAATATTCACACTAGTGTGCACATCTGGTAATCATCAGATGAATAACTGATATTAGCTGGCACGTTAAAAAATAAGAACGAGTAGAATTTCTTTCCCCTTTGTTGTACACTGTACAACCCTCTGATACATTTATTCTCAATTGCCTCCACTGTTGCCATGGATATTCCCCCCCTGCAATTACATAGAAATGCCAATGCATGGCAGGCATTAAATCTGAATTAACAGTGGGATGTTTGGAGTAGCAACATGCATGGTGAAAATATAATGTTTCTGCAGCAGTAGCAGCTTCCACTGAAAGTGAGCTTAAATAACTAATGGCAGCTTAAAGGCATTGACCTGTATAATCAAAGAGTCAGCATGAAGCGACATGCAGGGAGAGAATGCAGCAGTCTATTTCAAGGTTATTGATGCCATCTTTTCATGACCTAATTCTTTATTCAGGGAGCTGAGCTCTGACAGCTAATCTTGGGAAACGGTTTAAATAAATATCATTAAAGCTTTCCCAGCTGGAGCCTTAGACCTTGGCTTGGACATTAAATATTGATTTTTTCCCCCCCCTTTAAGCTAATGAACAGTAGAATAACTACAAAGAGCTACTGTCTAAATGACAAGTACCTTGGGTTCTCTTGTGTTCTACTTGTTCTGTGTTCTCGCACTGCCGGCTCCGCAACACCATAAATACAGTCATTATTTCGTTCTGTATCATTCAAAATAATGTCTCCAAGGCAACCGTTTCCGATGACATCCATTAAAGAGGTAAATGGATAATGTGGATTATTTCAAATTAGAGTCATAGCTTGGGGACATTTAAAGTCCCAAACAAAAGACCATTCAGTTAATCTAGCACAATTACAACCAAATGTCCCCCCCCACATATTTTTGACTTTGTGAGGAGCAAATCGATAGATTTAAAAAAGACCTGAAATACTGCATGCTCTACTTTAAATTACTTGTTGTGTTTTTAATCCACGCTGAGTAATCATTAAGGGAAAACCAAGATGCCACAAGGGACCAAACATATACTTCACCAAAGCCACAAACAGGGTCATTTATCATACACTTCCAAAAGGGAGAATAGCTCTGTTTGCTGAGCTAATACAATGCAGTTAATTGCCCTCTGAGCTGCTGGAATACTGAGCCTCAGCTGAAAAACACCTCCCTCTTCTGTTTGGGTTCAGCAGAGATTTCCCACTTTCTTTCTGACAGACTGATATTCACTGCAGTGGGGATATTATAGGTTTGTATTGATTCAGCACAATTTCCCAGCTTTCTGTGGCTGCATTCAGAAAGGCCAGCACAGCAGTCACAACTCACTGGTCCCCCCCAAACCCCCATGCTGACACTGTCTATACCAGTCCTCTAGCCATACAGGGCTGTGAAAGGGCTTTTAAAGGCAAAGCAAATACAGTGCCTTCTGGCTGTGCGGGGCGTTTAATACTGCACTGCTATCTGTTATAATTGCTCAACTGTATCTAAGTACTTGTACGCAATTGTGAATACACTCCTAGAGCATAAATCAACCTACATGAATTGACTGAGCAATTTAGCCTGTGTTTTTCCATTTACTTGGACCTACATACTTATACATACTGTACATGCACAATGTTGCGAGTCAACCTATTCCGTGGAAATGCCTGCCCCAAGTGTATTCAAGGATGGCTTGCCGTAAGAGGAACGCTTTATAAAAGGGAAGTTATCTGGATTTATACACACGCCGTTTGCCATTTGTTTAACCTTGAGAATTTGTGTGTGCATGCATAATATCCTTGAGGCTCCCCCCAGGATCAGATCGCTTTGCTGTTTGTTTTGGGTCAGACCTTCTGAGTAGTAAAGGCTCGCTAGAGACGGTGACTGTGTCTGGAGATATACTGTATCTGCACTGTGTTAGTATGCAGGAGGAGAGTGTCTGTGGACATGGCTAAGGACGTCATGTCGGGAATAGGAAGGAATGCCTTACTTTCCTATGCAGGGTTTACATCCACCTGATACTTGGGCTGCGCATATAGGCATCCATCTTCCTCAGCCGCGTTAGGTAAATGGGACAGGACTCTGTAAATAACTCACCTCTCATAGTGTCTTCGTGTGCAGGTGGCAGCACTCGTGCTCCCTGGGTTGCCTCCTAGCTCATCGTATACATTTTTCCACTGCCTGCGAAGTGTGATCTAAGAGGAAAATGTTTACAATACTGTAATTAATAAATAATAGATACTAGTCATTTCCCCAGGGAAAACTGTCATTCTTACAATAGTGTTCCGAAGCCAAAACAGGTCCACAAAAAAGTTTTTTAATTTCATAATTTTATAATATTATGGAATGTGTCTAATACATTGTTATTCTACGTTCTTTAGATACCGTATATACCCGAATATAAGACGACCCTGAATATAAGACGACCCCCCCATTTTCCAGATTTATTTTTGGGGACAAAAAAGATTTTTGGTAAAAAAAACAGGTTTTCAACAGAAAATAATTTTATTTGAAAATTCTAGTGATAATTAATTGAAAAAAACAACAAGATTTTACCACCATTCCTTAAAGGTGCTATAATGTAATACATGTACTGTAATAAATCCAAAAATGACACCAATGCCTCATCAGATATTAAGGAAACATGTTAAGCTGAAATACTATATTTTCTGAAAACAATGCTAATGTCAGTATTTTTTCTTTTGGAAAAGTACGTTTCGTGACGGAATTTATGTTTATGTTTTTGCCTGTATGTTGTTATCAACTGCCCATTTTGACAGCACGAACGGATTGCTAGGCATACCTGTAAAAAAGCAAACACAGCGCGCTGCAGCCATGGAAGCAGCAAACAATCGAACGAGATCATAGAGATTCTAGACAACCTAAAAAAAACCTGCATGTTTCTAAACGGTTCCATGACCATAGACGTAGTAAAACACCGTTCGCTTGTCATGATTGCGCTGATCTTGTTTGTCACATTAGTTTCGATTCTGGGGAGGAAGCAGCGGAGGGATACAACTCAGGTATTTTGAATATGAACTCCAGTACCCATATTTTAACGCTGGCTGTCCGTTTTACATATAGCACATTTAAATATTTGGATTAATTTGTCACAAAATAAAGTGCACTCTGTCAATGAGTTCAGAAATGAATGATATAACTGTTTCGAACGTGTTGGTGGACCAACTTTTGATGCGCTTTTCTCAAGATGATCTCTTGATCTCTCCATGGCGGCAATTTATTGTTTATTTAATTTATAACACTGTCATTAATTACCCTATTGTGTTGTCGCCCTCTGCTGTTTCCCCCTGCTTTCTCCGTTACCCCCTTGATTTTGTCTATATCGCGAATATAAGACGACCCCCATTTTTTCAGACTATTTTTAGGACAAAAACCTTGTCTTATATTCGGGTATATACGGTAATAACGTGATTCTTTAATTCAAAACAAATTGCCATAACGTATGCTACCAGCTATAGCTGGATACCATCTGTACAATAGTAATAGTAAAACATGAAAACGTTCAGTACATTGGTAGTGGTGCTACAAGAGTCATGAGTAATGCCATTTAATACACACTGTAACTGCACAAAACTAACATGCAGTTTCTAGCTCAAAAAGACAGCAGCTGTTATGAAGGAATGATAATCAGCTGCAGATAAAACAGCTTGAAAAGGAAACATCCTGATATCATGAATAGTTTCCTGTTTACAATTTGGCAGCTTGTCTCACTATGACTATATGTACGGTACCTAATGAACTAGCTGGCATTTGCAATGCATTTCTTCCTCACATCAAAAGACAAACATAAAAAACACTTCCCACATTAGTACTGAAGATGTGAGATACAGTAGGCTGCCAAGTGAAATGTCCCTGTTCTGCTGTCTCATTGTGTTTAATAGTTAGCTTTATTTTAGATCCTCGCCATGGGGAAAAAAATGACAGACTTCACCAAGTTCCTTGACATAGGAGACTTACATGTTTTCCAGAGGGGATTTAAACAACTGCATCAGTTTTGAAATGTGGGCTTGACCAAAATGTTCTTGGTACAACACAATTAAGAGGCAGTCCAAAGGGGGTAAAGACGACATATGTAAACACTTACCAACTCATATCCTCCGAGTTTTTCTGCTGCTTGAAACATAGTCCAAAGGTTTACTGTTAGAGGGGCAACAAACAGAAAGGTCAATGTTTTTCAGATCATCATATTAAGAAATACTGTCAAATAGCTACATAAACTACTGTAGATGCAGCCTGACACCTAGCAAGCTTTTGCAATTCTTCAGCTCCAAGCAGATTTGAATAAACACAAGCATAGAGTAATATTTGACGTGTTTGCACTCGTTTACAATGTTGCCGCAAATGTAAATGCCATTTTGCAATGAATTTAATATGCAAATATCCAATGGCACAATAGATCACATAGATTACAGGTGTTGCGTAACAATGATTAGGCAGCTAATCAAACTCCCATCAAAACCCCTTCAGATGAAACCGTACAAAAGCTTGCAATCCCTGACAGTCGTTTCCCCACAACAACAAAAAAATAAATGAACCCAGGTTATTGTGAGATTTTCCAAACAATGACATGTGTATCTGTTTTCTGTAACATTGTTGCATTCTGTAATCATTGTTTAACATTTTTTATATGAAGACCTATAAATAAGGAAAGCTCGCCTGGGGAGAAATCCATCAAAATTCAATCTGTGCGTACACAAAGGCTTGCATTTGTCAAAATGACATTTTCCTATCTCTGTATTTGACAGCATTGATTTCCCCCCCCTCCCTTCTCTTCTGTGGCTGTTGTCAGTGCACAGGCAGAATAACAAAGAAAGCTGGGTGGGTTCTATTTGATCTGCAGAGTGGTATTGTGTTTTTCAACTGGATAGCAGCTTTGGGCTATTAATGGGGTTGTTATGCATCGACTGTAATTACTAGAAAAGCAGCTGAAATTACGAAGGACAGAAAATAGAAAGAATATAATATTTTCTTAGATTACTTGCAGCTTATTTCAGTGGATTTTTGTAACAGGCAATTATTATAGGATTACAAAAAAATAATAAAAAATAGCCTAAAATATACATGTTTAACTAGGAAATACAAACTGAAATAATTACCCCTCCTTCAGCCAGCCCACATTTACCAATTCCCCAGGTCCCCATTCTTCTATTTGCAACCAAGGCCATTCAAAATGTGCAGTGTGATGCCAAACTGTACCCATCCTGATTCACACTCCCAGGCCCCCATGTCCCATTTCTTACTTGCACTCCCATCACACATTTAGAATGGGATGCTGGGAATAGCTGTTTACCCAAGTGAATGGAAGATAATGAAAACCTATTTTTGTCATGTGGCCTTTTGTTCCTCTGAAGTTCATTTATATTATGCCCTGTGCAGCAGACACTGCTAAAGCTAAATTAGAGGCATAGAAGATGCAATGCTTTCTTTTAGGGTGAAACAGATACATTATAGGCAGAACTACTGTATATCCTTGTACAGTGCGGAATATGCAATTCTTAAAAAAAGGGGATTGCATTGACCAATATATTTACAGTGTTTCTATGCAGTGATATATTTGCTTTATTTGATACTTTTAAAGGGTCATTCCAGACCCCTAAACAGCTGAAAACGTTTGTGCCATGACAGTCACTATAAACACCTTCTTAGCGCGTTCGGTAATTCCCAACTAGGCCCCAATATGTTTGGAATTTCGCACAGTGACGTACACGCAACATTTTTGAAACTACAAATGGAGGCGCTCCGTTGATTTCCTGATTTTTATTCTCCAATCGACTCGATTCAAAGATTGACTCGATTCAAAACAAACAGTTTATAGTCTCGAATATGTTGCGGACAACGATTTTGAGCCGTTTAGGAGTCTGGAGGGATCCTTTAAGGAATTGGCATTGTGCATTTCAGAAACAACTGTGAGTTTTATGTTCTAATAATTGTTATTTCTCCTTTTTCCTGGAGCCGGAATAAGCAAAAGCCACATGGAAGCCACAGTTAAAGACACATTGAAATACAAACCAGTTTCTTGTCATTCGAGTTGTTTAAATACGCAAATCTGATTGGATCTTAACTGTTCTTTGGAAAGCTATTAGACATATTGCTATTAGATGTATTGCTTGGTGGGTACTACTTTTTTACATTATTTGTTATTTAATCCCATCTTTCCCCCTAAATTATTGGCTACTCCTCCGCATGTGTGGGATGGTTGAGGGCGCTTACATAGTTCCTTCTACCACATCGCTTCGCCGTGCATTTCTTATAACATCTATTTTTCAAGAACGCAAATATTGCATATTGTCCCATAAGGAGTTGCTGGAGAGCAAAGTAGCAGGGTATGTTAGTCCGACTTATCTACTCCCTTCTCATGGGAAGCACTGTGCTCAAGCACCCTTGAACATTTCAACCTTTTGCCACATTTCAGGCTTCAAACATAAAGATATAAAACTGTATTTTTTATGGAGAAGCAACAACAAGTGGGACACGATCATGAAGTGGAACGAAATTTACTGGATATTTCAAACTTTTTTAACAAATAAAAAACTGACAAATTATTCAGCCCCTTTACTTTCAGTGCAGCAAACTCTCTCCAGAAGTTCAGTGAGGATCTCAATGATCCAATGTTGACCTAAATGACTAATGATGATAAATACAATCCACCTGTGTGTAATCAAGTCTCCGTATAAATGCACCTGCTCTGTGATAGTCTCAGAGGTCCGTTGAAAGCACAGAGAGCGTCATGAAGAACAAGGAACACACCAGGCAGGTCCGAGATACTGTTGTGGAGAAGTTCAAAGCCGGATTTGGATACACAAAGATTTCCCAAGCTTTAAACATCCCAAGGAGCACTGTGCAAGCGATAATATTGAAATGGACGGAGTATCAGACCACTGCAAATCTACCAAGACCCGGCCGTCCCTCTAAACTTTCAGCTCATACAAGGAGAAGACTGATCAGAGATGCACCCAAGAGCCCCATGATCACTCTGGATGAACTGTAGAGATCTACAGCTGAGGTGGGCGAGTCTGTCGCATAGGACAACAATTAGTCGTATACTGCACAAATCTGGCCTTTATGGAAGTGGCAAAAAGAAAGCCATTTCTGAAAGATATCTATAAAAAGTGTTGTTTAAAGTTTGCCACAAGCCACCTGGGAGACACACCAAACAGGACGTAAAGGATCTGCTGCTAACGTCTTGGTGCCAGATACAACAGCACACCTTCAGAGGTCTGGTGGAGTCCATGCCTTGACAGGTCAGGGCTGTTTTTCCAGCAAAGTGGGGACCTACACAATATTAGGGAGCTGGTCATAATGTTATGGCTGATCAGTGTATACACCCTCTGCTACCCTTGTCATTGTCTATGATTCTATGTATGTTACCTGTTCCATGCTATGACCGTTTATGCTCAGTCTTGTTTTCATTGCTATTAAATACACCAACTACTCTGCATTTGCTTCCTGCTTTGCTACACTCCGCTTTAGTACATGACAGAATCATGGACCATATGAGGAAACAGCAAGTTGTTTTAAACAACGCTAAATCAACAGAGTGGACTTTTTACAGGTATCAACGGATCTCTGGGAAGCTCTACAGCGCCCGTCAACATCACAGCTAAGGAGCAGCTGGCTGGAAGTCGCCGCTCACAGCCCCTATCTTCAACACCATGCCTGGTACGCCCTACCAATTTCTCCCGACAAAATTCAATGGGACTCCAGCTGTATGGCACACATTCTTTACCTAGATGGGTGACTAAGTCAACCATCTGGCTTGGGTCTCCTGTCGGGTATAGACAAGTTAAGGAAGCACATCCTCCTGCTAACCGGCCAGGCGCTCCAAACGGTGGCTGCATTTAGGAAAGAGGCGGACCAGAGGCTACAACTACAGCTACAAACTGTTTTCAAAGAGGCTCATCACCGTCTTTATTCCCCCTAATGGGAACAAGGAGGGGGTGAGTTGCCTGTCTCCCTCCGGTCTAGTCAGCAACCAGCCACAATCACTGTCCCTTCTGCCCAGATGGCAGGTATGGGGAGTGGTTAGAAGGCTCCATGCACCTGTCCTGCCAGCAATTCCAAGTCTGCCACTCCCAAAGATGCCGCTATCTAGTCTGCCGCCGGCACCCTGGACCCTACCGCCACAGACGCCATCGCTGCAGACCAAGGCACAGACCATGGGAGGGGGCCATGGGTCGCTCCAGAAGCGTAAGAAGGGCTTGCCTGGTCCGACTGGTCCCAGAAGCAGGGGGTAGAGTACCACCAGGCCGGTAGAGGTTCTCCAGGCTAAAGGACAGGCCACCGGATCCAGCCTCGCCAGACCAGCTGTGGGGTCTCCATCTGCTGGGCCGGCCTATGGACCAGTCCCTGCCAGACTGGTACCTGCTGGGAGCCTGGACGCCTCTGAAGCCAGCAATCTCCAGGTGCCTTGCCAGAGGAGGCAGGGTCCCAGGATTTTTGGGGGGATTGGGGGCATTGTGGGTTGCATCCTTGGGAGGAGTCCTGTGACAACTCTCCACTTGGGCTATAGGGAGACGTCAGAGCTGACATACCATGGGCGCCACCCTGTGGTCGTCACCAGACATCCCTACCACTTCTCTCCTTCAATACCGGACTGCCATGTTTAGTGTCTATTATCACCCACACCTGTTATCAATCCCATAATCATTACCTGTACATATACTCCCTCTGCTACACTTGTCATTGTCCATGATTGTGTGTTTGTTATCCGTTCTATGCTATGACTGTTTACGCTCTGTCTAGTTGTCATTACTATTAAATATACAATTCTGCATTTGCTTCCTATTTTGCTTCACTCTGTTTAGTATGCGACAATAAAGAAAAGAATTGTGCACTTCTCATACTTGTCATCACCTAAAACAAATGCATAATTCAACAAATGCCATTGATTGGACTGTGTAATGTATTTGATGTGGGTGGCACATTTCAACCTTGAATACACCACAAATCAGCATTTCCTGCTGTGTGGGAAAGTTCTGGCAACAATGGCTTAAATGAAATAAGACATGGCATCTGAAGAATGTGAAAATTCATTGTTGTGCAATGGAATTTGCGACCTACACAAAAAATGATAGGAGTGAGATGGGTTTCCTATGCAATTTGATGAGCTATCAGAAGAAGCCTCATGGACCCCTGTATGAGGCTTTTGACAGGTGTGTGAAGATATGTCGTCTATTAAAAGCTTATCTGAACATAAAAGAAAGATATTACACTCACTCTGCTTAAATCCCAGGAAGGGTATTCTTTCAATGGGTGTATCCCTCTCTTTCATGTATTTGTACAGGGCTTCTAGAAAGGCCTGTTCGTCTGCGCAACTCTCCCCTGATGACTCCATATTCTCCTCTTTCTCTTTCTCCTCCACCTTCTCCTCCTTCATCTTGTCCTCCTTTTCCTCCACAGATGCCTTTTTACACATCCTGGGTTTGGCCATTGTCCCCTTGGTAGGAGACGTTACCTTCAAGTTAGGTTTTACCTGTTGGAATTATAAAAGAAGTGGGTTAACAATCACGTCGGTGCTGTTAAATAAGTTTAAAAAAGCGGGAATGAAATCACAATTGTTAGAAATTAAACAGAAATGGAATAAAATGTTAGATGAAAAGCGCACCTTGTTGGGAGGCTTGGTAGGAGACTCTGGAATGCTGGGTTCTTGGGGTCCCAGAGGCCCCTGGCTGTGGCCCTGAGAGTCCTTTCGCTGAGACGCCGACAGCTTTTTCCGTGGGCGACCCTTCAGGTTAGGGGCTGAGAGAACGAGGACAAAAACACACCCTGGTTAATATTCTAGAACAACGTTAAGACATTCTTGCTTAGGACATTGAGCGGTACATATTCTTTACTAGTTCTAGAATAATTTAGTATAACATATTCTTTCTCGGTTTAGGGTAAACATTCTGTAAAACAATTTTAATCCTCTAAAAGTAAAATAACGACAACTGAAGAATCATTCATAAATGAAGTCATATATACATTTCTGTGCCTTCTTACTCTCTAACCATTACTTCAGATCCTTTGTAACTCATTGATTTGAGACCTTCAATATTGTTGTCAAAAACACTCACATCAGACTTCGACTCATTCTCTGAGAGTTAGGTAGATAATTATACAGTACACATTACATTTACTGTAAAGTAAATCTTTGTAGGCCCTCACTGTGTGTTAAAAACAAACTGTATCGTAACGCATTGGCAGACTGCCTGCTGCAGTTACAAAAACAATAAGCTCAAAGGAGAGAGGAGGCACTCAATTCGAGTCAGGTTCAGTCAAGTAGTTCACGGCAACATTCTGTGTGCAATGACAATTAAATCCCAGTCAAAGTTAGAAGCAGCCGAGGGGAATCATATTTTGCCGGATCAAATTCTCATCAAGGTTTAAAGGGGGAAAACATTTCATAAAAAGAAACCAAGACCAATGAAATCAAGGAAGTAATTATAGTAGGTGAAAGCTATTGTGACCTTTCAATTCATTCCAAAACAGCCATGAAAAAGGCAAGTAAAATTACACCTTGTTCTGTAATCAGCCTGGCAACTGCAGATTTTCAGGATACTTGTTGTGTATGTAATACAGTACAGTTGCCTGTATTATTTGTGTTTCTTTTTCCCCCTCTCCCTCAATGAAGTTCAAATCTTCAAAACCACAATGTACAATCCTTTGTGTAAATGATGACTCATCATTGTTAACACAAACAAGATGACCTGAGCTCCATCTCATTGAGATTCATTTTTAACCAAGTGACATCTGTTTAAACAAGATATTACTCATCTTATGGAGGCTTATGTAGGAACAAGCGACATAATAATCATCTCAATATGGTCCTTTTTTAGAAACCCAATCCGTAAACCCGTAACATTCTGCATGTAACTCATAAAACAAAGCGCATTGCGCAACAACACATTGTGCAGTGTAGATTTTCACTGGTCAAAGGCTATACCCTCTTTGTAATGACTACGAAAGAGATTCACAGATATCCAGATTGTGTTTCAGAAGTGCAATTGATATGCACAGCAATGTTTTATTGAGTCGAATGTGATAATGCAATTCACTCAAAATATAACATGCAATTTGGTTGTATTGCAAACAACCTTACCGAGGTCAAAGCTAATTGTATGTTAACTGTAATGACTACATCAGATAAGTCTTTGAGCTGATGCCATGGGTTTGACATAGATCTACCAACATCTGTGCTAGTTTAAAAACATCAGAAAGACTCCCTCAGACTTTCAGGATATCAACTTTAAATGAGCCTTAAGGTCAAGTGCAGGAATGCGAAGAATTCTTTTATTATTCTGGAACTGGTTGACACTGATCATGTTCCCTTATGGCGGTTACATAATAAAGCCCCTCACAACAGCCAGTAGGGTCTGCTACGACCTTTTCAGGGTCACTGACCTGACTTACGGTTGAATACGGCGCTTTCTGCTTGAGACTCCTGAATGAGAATGCAGCTGTTCAAATGGGCAGCTGGAAAAAGTGGCAGAGATTTAGAGTGCCGGTCAAATGCACAAGTTACTTTGGATAAAAGCTTGCTCTCTTGGTAGAGGCAGACATAAAATCGCTCCCTGGGGCAAATCCATCATTCTTGTCATTGAATAGCCCCCTGGAGGCGTGAAAGTCACCAGGACTTCAGCAGAAATGCAAGCTGACAACTTGATCTTTTGATGCAGCCCGATGCTTCTCTTAATATCTGACAGTACATTGTCAAATTTCTTACATTATTTCTTAATTTATTACAGTACATCGTCTAATTTCTCCAATTAAATTAAGGCCTATTACTTCATTATCATTCTGGGGACATGAGATTCTGAAAAAGCTATTAGACATTTCAGAATGGTTTCTGATGTTCCACATCAACAGCATAGCCAAATGATCTAAAACATCAGCAGGGGACGGTTATTTGACAGATTCCCTGGGTTTATGCAGCAATAAAAAAACAACAGTGTAGAAAAGTGAGGAACAACATTCAATCAAATTTCTACCATAATGATTTCTTGATAGCTTCAAACGATAGCTTCGGTACACATATTTTACAATCCATTTCTTAACTATGCTATTTACACCCGAGCTGGCATTGCTATACTGTAGAGTGACGGTGCAATAACACAGTAAAATGCATCTTTGCTAAAATACAGAGCTGCTTCAACAACACATCTTGTGAAAGACTGCTGTAGTTAAATAAATCCTTAACCACATACAAATTAGCTGCCCTCTTTACTGAAGCAATGCTGACGCATGTGCCACTGACTATTTTGGTACAAAATAGCAACTTCTCATTTTATGCCGACATAACTTTGAAACTAAATCAAGACGGCCTACTTTATATTTCAAATATACTTTGAGAATATGACATCTTCCCAGCAAAAGGAAATCATGGTTTGTTTTCTCAACAAACTAAATAAAGGCCAATGTCTACTGGTGTAGCCCTTGGCTAATTTCCATTCCTACAATCATGCTTGTAGTCATAAAAAATTTGAATATTTTATTTTCAGAACCCCACAGTTTCCAGTGGATCTAAATGGAAAAAAACAATTCTATTTAGAAAATGATACAAATTATACAGGGTATATTATGCATTGCAATCTGAATTTAGGACATTGAATTAAAAATGTCAACATACTATTCATTTACATTATACTATTCATTTACATTATACTATTCATTTACATTATACTATTCATTTACATTATACTATTCATTTACATTATACTATTCATTTACATTATACTGTACATTTACATTATACTGTACATTTACTTTATACTATTCATTTACATTATACTGTTCATTTACATTATACTGTACATTTACATTATACTGTACATTTACATTATACTATTCATTTACATTATACTGTACATTTACATTATACTATTCATTTACATTATACTGTACATTTACATTATACTATTCATTTACATTATACTATTCATTTACATTATACTATTCATTTACATTATACTATTCATTTACATTATACTGTACATTTACATTATACTATTCATTTACATTATACTGTACATTTACATTATACTATTCATTTACATTATACTATTCATTTACATTATACTGTACATTTGGTGCATGGACTACATAAAAAATAGTATAAGTGGTGTTGGGAGTTCTATAAGTAAATTACACAATCAACTATATCAATGGATAATTAAATTAAAAGAAAATATACAACATGTTATTAAATACTTGAACAAACTATATATATATAGCATTGCAAGTTGGTTTCTCATTCATGGGTGGCACAAATTGGATATGGGGAGGGGAAAAGGCAGAGTATAGTAAATAAATATGCTAATAAATATTAGCATATAAATACAGGGTGGAATATAGTATACAGTAAACCAAGAGATAAGCAGAAGCCAAACAAGATGTAGAAAAAGTAGAGCTCTGTTTTTGGGAGCTATGAAAATTAGCCCATAATCACTGTTAAAGCAACCTAAAGTCAGCTGCAACTCAGTACGCAACTAACGTCATGTAATTATCTAAAAATGGGCCTGGCTCAGGGACTAAAAGCTTGTCAATTAAGTGCACATTATGGGTCAAGTGGCTCAACATGTTCTGTATGCCATGGTGTATGGCCGAACTGGCAAACTCTGCTTAGTGGTAACCTTTAATGCCTTGTATATCCATCTTATTACCGTAACAAAAACAGAAAACTTAAACAGGCATTCCTGTAGACAGCAATAATAAAAAAAAATTGGCAAACTTCACCCCCATCTTCATTGTGATGAACAGTAGAAAAGGCATTATTACGGTAAGCTGTAGCGCCAAAATCCCTTCCTTTTTAAAAATAAATTATTGTATTCATTTTTTAAATGTTGATTTTGAAGTCAATTTCTTTGAAGATTTTGATGTGTACTTGTTTTGTTGGAAGATTGTCTTGCGGCCACATTTCAGCCAAACTGTTTTTTAGCAAACGTATCTTGTTTCTTAGTGTTGACATTAACAAGTACCCCAAGATGAGTGAAAGCATATTCCTTTAAAATTACTGTTTACATACTGCATACTTACAGTCATCCTATATTTATACATCATCTGCTAGATGCTCCTTTGCCTCACAATACTTAAACTATTACTGTTCATATACTGTACATATACTCTAGATCTGTCATCTCCAACCCTTTTCCTGGAGAGCTACTGTCCTGATTTTTTTCACTGCAAACCTATTATAGCACACCTGATTCTAATAATTAGCTGTTTGATATGCTGAAAGGGGTTACATTATGTGCAGTTGGAGCGAAAACCTACAGGATGGTAGTTCTGCAGGACTAGGGTTGGAGACACATGCTCTAGATACTGTGCACGGAGGCACGTGCACGCACAGTATCTCACAAGAGTACACCCCTCACATCTTTGTAAATATTTGATAATAATTTTCATGTGACAACACTGAAGAAATTACACACACTATGTATATACACTATCATCTGCACCAAGGTCTGTACACCGTTGCTACTTCTCTTGCACAGTCTGCGTTGCATGATAAACAACATTTAGATTACATGGTTTTGTATAACAAAGTTGAATCTAAACTAATAAAACTAAATCAAATACCTGTCCCATATTGTATGAGGTACCTTCCTGCATATTAATTCTTGTTTCAGATTTAACCTCTCATGGGTTTATATGAACAAAGACATGTTTAAAATGTGGTTGGCTTAATCCACATGCAGGGCGGAGTCTGAACACCTTGTTTTTACTACCCGCATGGGAGTTCGCCTAGTACGGTAGCATAGAAAATCTAGCGGGGGTGGCTATACAGTAGCATGTGTGCCAGAGTATATCTTTTCTTAGAGACCAGTGAGACTTATGTGGCTTGAAAACAAACTCATCAGCAATACTATTCCAGCATTAAGTAATGGTGTTTTTTTGAGGCACCCAAAATCTGTGTGCTGTAGTTTCTGTCTGTGTAGTAGCATGACACATCCATTTCAAGATGAAAAACAACACTACAAACTTGCATTGGCTCTAACAGCATATACTTTAAAGCAGGCTTTATTCTCCAGGAATGCTATAAATGATGGAACACAATAAAAAACATGAATTACTCCTTCCTGTTCTGCCTGTTTACTAACCACTGACAGAGACAAAGACAGTAAGATTGAATAAGCGAGTGGAAGTAGTTTTCCCTTTTCATTTTCATTAGCTTTTTTGTGATTTTCCCCAATTTTCCTCCCTTCTAACCCTGCCTTGTTGGCAGCTCCGCAACTCCTTGTAAAGATCTGTGGGATGATGAGGGGAATGCACATGGTTCATCCAAACACATGCAGCCGATTCTTTCTGTTCACCCAACACCTTTAGTCGGATCATGTACGGGATGATTACACAAAGTCAAAGAACCCATGGTCTGGCTTGAACCCATGACCATCGCAACATAGACTGTCCTGCAATGCAGCGATTTAGCCCACTACGCAACGCGGAACCCCCTCTATTAGCCTTTAGTAAACAACTCAATAAATTAGGACAATGTCTAGCAAACAGTATAATTCAGCCGACAAACATCTAGCAAAAACAAAACAGAAAAAAAGAATGCTACAACAGAAAAGCAAACATTCAGATTTTTTACATTTTCCTGATGGCTACAATAACTCTACTGATGTGGCATTTTCACAATCGCTGAGCCTTGTGTTTTTCAAGGGAGTTCAAACAAATCACGACCCATCATACAGGTCAGGACACGCTATTATATGTAGTGTAGGATGTTTACAACTGAGCTAAATGTCTGTCAAATAACAGGTTGAGGTGTGGCCCACCCAACCTAAAAGGTGTATAACATAATGTTTGCACTTGTCCACATCTCTCCCATATACATTTCTCCTTATTTTGACATGTCTACCTGTGAGGGTAACAAAGCGAGGCAAGAGGTAAGAGAGATGGGGTGATACAAGGGCAGAATGTGATCTACTCATCCTCTGGCATTATATTTCACATGCTACTCCCCAGCCAACCTCCTTATTACCTAAACAAACGGTAGATTAAATGGCTCTTGTCATTTTCCTCAAAGTCGGTAACTTCAGTGCGCTGACTTATAGGGGAGGATAAGTGTTCATTAGTCATCTACCAGACCCAGGGTTTCATGCATTCCTATTGTCTATGTAATTCACTGGGGTCTATCTATAATGTATGTGGTTTACTTACATGGCAGGGGCTCAGGAATATGAAATATAGTGTGACAAGTATAATAGTATACTATAGTTTCAGAGTGGCTGTGTTTAAAAATGTGCGTTCTTTAGTGATCTGCATGGCATAGTGGGCTAAGTCGGTGCCTTGCAGGACAAACTACAACATGACAGTCAGTGGTTCGAGCCTGACCATGGGTTCTGCTGACTTTGCCCGAGCCTCAGCAATTACCCGGTATTTCGGTACTTTGCCACGTCGATCTCCAGTGAGCCCCTGTGTGCAGATCAGGTGCCTGTAAATTCAATTGCAGAAGTATAGTTGGTGAACATAATCATCCTGTGCATGATTTCACTAAAGGCTTCCGTGTTGGATGAGCAGTGTGAAAAGAATCGGCGGCTCTGCAACATGTTGTTGAAAAAACCACGCGAGCGCCATTCACCATCCTGCAAATGACTCCAAGGAGTTGTGAAGCTGCTGACAAGGCAGGGTTAGTGGGAAATTGGACAAGACAAATTGGGAGGGGAATAAAATGGGAGTTCTTCCCTTCTTTTGGAGGTGTCTCTTATGGGAGAACACAGAACTGGAAAGCTGCCTAGATTCAATGGGATTGGGATCCAACATACAAAAATGCCTGTTTAGTGTACGTTGGCCAGTTTGGTTCGTTTTGCCTCAGTGAATCATGACTATGCATTAGTGGTGTAAAAAGGGGAACGCTGTAGCTTCCAAATCATGCTTTGTCCATACTTCCCAAATACACTACAGTTAGGTTCTTTTTGCAATCTGTTGGTTGAAATGACAAAAAATCTCAAATTTGAAATCACACAAGAAATCTTGGAAAGTATAAATTTTTTAACCAGTTACAGGACATACAGTATGTCACTCATGGACAAACTCTGAGATTATAATAGAATGTGTTTATATAATTACATACATGAATAGTCTATAAATATATAATGACTATATGTAATCTATGTACCTGTAATTAGAAGACCCAGTAAAGATTTGTCATAAAGTTTTAGTACTAGATTTGTTTCAACCAGCTGTTGTAATGAGGCTTGCATCTTCAATGACAGCTCATATTGGACACAATTTGATGAACGGTAAGAGACGTCTGTTATAAAAAGTAGTAGCAGTGTTCTATTAGATCTACAACACATGTTGGAGGATAGGCTTTACTGTTTTAGTCAAATATTCAAATACTTTTTTTGTATTTAAAAACCTATTATCAAAGGGAGAAATTAGCTTGACATTATATAGTGCAGGGAATGTCTAGCCTCATGTTAGTGAAGAGTGAGGTGATAATCATCATACCATCCAAATCCTGCCTGAGCATGAGTACCCATGGCAATACGTCCACATCGCCACACGTATTACAGGAAAGGAAAGATTCCCTAAGTTCAGCTTCCTTTTCCCCTACCTCACACCTGAACATAGCATTTATCTGTATCTTTATTTATTATTATTATTATTTACATTTATCTTCCTTTTCCCCTACCTCACACCTGAACATAGCATTTATCTGTATCTTTATTTATTATTATTATTATTTACATTTATCTTCCTTTTCCCCTACCTCACACCTGAACATAGCATTTATCTGTATCTTTATTTATTATTATTATTTACATTTATCTTTCTTTTCCCCTACCTCACACCTGAACATAGCATTTATCTGTATCTTTATTCATTATTATTATTTCCATTTATCTTCCTTTTCCCCTACCTCACACCTGAACATAGCATTTACCTGTATATTTATTATTATTATTTACTTTTATCATTATTTTCCCCTACCTCACACCTGAACATAGTATTACCTGCCAGCAGTAAATGGCAATATCCTTAGAAGGTACACTGTGTAGAATTATGTGGAGTGAAAACAGAACTACATTCTCGTTCAGTGAGCAGCTTCCAAAAGCTGTAGAACATTTATTTCATGGTATTTCAAAAATCGAAAAAGGCAGTTTAGATGGGACTATTATTTCCCACACTGTGCAGTGCTTATTTAGAAGTTTGAACAGGAATTTAATATTTTACAAAGCACTGCGTAGTATGGAGAGTCCTTATCCCATATAAATAGTATTTTTTAAATAATCAAGGAATACAGTTTTTACAGCATTTGTAAGCTGGTCAGCAGCAAAGTAAAAGTAGTTCCATTGCTCCTATTCTATAAATAGTACCTTTAACTCTAAGTTGGAATGATAATTCACCTAGGGTAATTACGCTTCAGTAGCAACTAGGGAATGGTCTCTCTATTAGTTATCAGATACTTGCTATTCAACACTAAGTTTCACTTTATTAAACAGGCTAAGAAAAAACATAACCCCAACGAAGAGAATTCTGGCTTGGCAAAAACATGTTTGTAAAAAATCTCCAGGTAGTTTAACTCCAATTCGTTCAAATAAATGTATACTTTCCCTATCGACGTGGCAACACCAAGCCTTTTTCGTAGAGCTTTAATTTCAAACTCATCACACTACAAGTCAACAAATCATGTGGAAGAGCACTCATTTTTATGCTTGCCTGTAATTACTACACAGATGCACAGAACAAAACTGCTAAATTATGGGGGATTTTTGCAAATTTGATATACTGTAAATCTCTGAGAAATTATTGTAGCTACATATAATCTGTGATTTTTGATACATTGCCAATAAACAAACATTGTAAAAAAGTCCTGGTGTCTGTTCAGCTACCATTTATTAACAAATTTAGAATCAGACCCACTAGAGAATACTTGATTTTCTCAAGTTCCAGGGAAAACATAACGTCACTGATCCATTGAAAAACTCAGGTGGGCTGGGACGACTTCAACTGTAGCAGAATCCTATGTCAAGCTAGTAGTAATGTAAAGCCAAAAATTTCTGCATGTTTATTGTTTAACGAGGGCAAGTCTTCTGGAACCCCACAAACAGCTATCAAGGTAAGAACATATGTTAAAGGTCACATGGGAAAGAATGACACCTGTCACATAAGGGTACATTTCAGACAGTCTGAACACTTGGAGAAGTGTACTCTATGAACCACCTTAAACTGTATAAGCCCTAGATGGGCACAGGATCTAGTTGAGCTAACTCAACTCCTTGCCTCACCCCACAACACCTCTGTGAATTCAACACCCATTTCCTGCTCCCAGGCAGATTTAGTTGTTGAGGAGTGTTTGTCCTAATACATTAATAGACCTGAGAGATTCCTGCTTTCTTTAGAAGAGTCAATAAGGCATCCCAGGGCTGGTTACGGGTAAGGCCAGAAAGCCAGGAAATTGTGAGGACAAAATATATCACCTGGAGGTAACAGGAAAAGTGAGTTGGAGGCATTGAGCATTGAGGCCAAATTTGGGAAGCAAAATTTTTTCCAGGTTTCTTTCCGGTTTTCTAGAGGTGTTGTTGAATTGCTGTATTTTTATACCTGTATCAGTGCTAATATGAGTGGTATGTACTTGAGTGCTAAGATGAAGTAGCTGAGCTATTGGGAAATTCCCCTTTAAACTGAGATTTTCAGAATCTATACAAAGGTATAGTAAGGGATAGAAACACAATGATCTATTGATGTACTGAATATTGAGCAACCATTAGACTCTTCCACAGAAGTCTGTGGGCTGTTGCATTTCCTAATAAACTCTTAAAATTGCCAATCAGTCTTACAGAATTTTAAGCGAGTTTATGACGCCCAAACACTGGTATGCATGTTTAATTTGAAAAAGTCAGAGCACAAGCACTCCAACATTCTGCCAACAACACTAAATATATTATGGTGATTTCGCCACTGGTCTGTTGAAACAGAACAGGGACATGTTCCAATAATATGAAATTGCACAGAAATATTGATGGTTTTTCTTACCACCATAAAAAAGGTAAATTATTGTTTTCCCGGGGGGGGGTTATAATGCTCTTTCATGTGTGCAGAAATACAGCTTATGTAATTTATT
This sequence comes from Umbra pygmaea, assembly GCA_016801145.1. Lineage (NCBI taxonomy): Eukaryota > Metazoa > Chordata > Actinopteri > Esociformes > Umbridae > Umbra > Umbra pygmaea. The sequence goes on from JACXGM010003646.1 coordinate 30,862, forward strand.
GAGTAAAGCATATGTTTTGTTAAATCCAATCATTGTTTTGGCCAAAAATCCCTGGATCTCTACATACGCCTGTATGTAGGTGGATCTACACAGTTGCTAAATCAGGCCTAATTGTTTTGGTGATATTGAAAGGTTTCAAAAATGCTACTTAGCTTAGTATGTCTAATATTACAATTTAAATCTAAAGTACGTGTTATCAGGGGTAAATGTAATTACTCACAGGTGCTGACACAACTTAACAGAGCTCTGTAAGCTATTCTTAAAGAAGACTGTGACTCTACCTGGTGTTTTATTGTCAAAGTTGTCCCACCTCTAAATATGTATTTGGCTCTGAGTAGTTGAACAACAGAGTGAATTAATCCTGAGACCAGTCCTGAAAACATTTTCATAATATCCACACAGTGTTTAATAATGACACTAAAGTTTGAGTTCCCTTGCATGGAGATAACAGAATGACACAATCGTAAAACAAAACATGGCAACAAAGAAAATAATGAAATGACCCTTGTTCAAAAGTCTGCATACCCTCAGTTCTCAATACGGTGTATTTCTCCCTTTAGCATCAATGACAGCGTGCAGTTGTTTGTGATAGTTGTCTGCAGGTGGTATAGCTGCCCATTTATCTTGGCAAAACCCCTCCAGGTAGGGCTGGGCGATAGGGCCAAAAAATGATATCATGATATAAAATAGATATTTCTTCGATACGATATGCCTGACGATATATTGAAATATATATAGGACCTGCTGTGACTTGATTACATCAAAGTGTATAGTCTACTGTATAAACAAAATCAATACACACAAAAAATATTGACTGACCTTGTTATATTTCTGTTTATAAGTTTCAGGAAAAACTGAACTACAAGCAATATGAAATACTCCTCATTTGTTGGATGTTTCTTTGTTTCAGAACAAAACCAGATGTTATCGCGATATGTCGATATGGGATATTCTTCTCGATATTATTTTTAAAAACTAGATAACGATAAATATTGAATTATCGCCCAGCCCTACCTCCAGGTCATGCAAAGCCTTTGGTCGTCTTGCATGAACTGAAAGTTTGAAATCTAGCCCGAGCGGCTTGATGATATTAAGGTCAGGAGACTGTGATGGCCACTCCAGAACCTTCACCTTTTTCTGCTGTAACCAGTGAAGGGTCAACTTGGCCTTGTGTTTAGGGTCATTGTCGTGCTGGAATGTCCGAGAGCATCCCATGTGCAGCTTTCATGCAGAAGAATGCAAACTGTCTGCCAGTATTGTCGATAACTTGCTGCAATGCCTTTAGAGCTCACCCCCCCCCCCCAAAACATCAGTGAGCCACCACCATGCTTCACAGTGGGGATGGTATTCTTTTCACTATAGGCATTGTTGACCCCTCTCCAAAACACTACTACCAATACTGTAGTACTTATGGTTGTAATCATAAATCTCTATTTTGGTCTCATCTGCATTTTGTGGCACTGGCACAGTGAAGGTTTCATTTTGGCAACAAAGACATGCAGCTAATTTCTGTTCAGGTATTGTTGTATTGTGCTCCTTGAAACAACCACACCATCTTTGTCCAGAGCATAGTTATTTTAACCTTTATTTAACCAGGTGAGTTGACTAAGAACAATTTCTTATTTACAGCAACGACCTGGGAGCAATTAGGGTAAAGTGTCTTGCCCAAGGACACAACGAGCCATCTGAGCCCCATCTCCAAATCATCACATAGTTGTTACCTGTGGGTTTTTCTTTGTATCCAGAACAGTTCTTCTGGCTGTTTTGACTGAAATCTTTCTTGGTCTACCTGACCTTGGCTTGGTATCAAGAGATCCCTGAATCTTCCACTACTTAAGTTATTGAACAGTACTGAATTTAAAATGCCACAGGTGTGGGAAATTAACCCTTAATTAACTTTTTAACCTGTATGTCTCTGTAACAAGGCCAAACATTCAAGGCTATGTAAACATTTGATCAGGGCCATTTAGGTGATATCAGTATGGTTTACAAAAGAGGCAAACAACTATGTGATGATTAATGGCTTCATATGATCACTATCCTTACATAAGTCAGTTTTATTGCATGAACAGTAATATTGTCAAAATCAATGCTGAAATTTCACAATTTCTGCCAGGGTTTGCAAACTTAAGAGCACAAATGTATCCTTATATTATTATTGCTCAAGTCTTTGCACCTCTATTTCAGTTACATCGGTGTATACGACTGAGTGTAGAGCCACATTCTGACAAAAAGGCTCAGATAGCACATTATCTACTCTCAAAGGTTTTGGAAAGAGAATATTTCTGTTAGATCACACAGACTGACACATCGATTATATAGAATAACCATGCTCTTTTATCGTCCTTGAATTAATTTTAAATACACTTACAATATTTTTAATTAAAATGATTAATGAATAAACATGACAGCAATTTGAGGTAAATTGGTAAGTGTGCATGCATTCGCCTGTTTATTATTGCTGTCATTTTCCAATGCAACTTTGTTTATCCAGTGTTGTGTACGCCCCTTGGGATGGAACATTACTCTTTCATCAAATCAAATGGAGTGAAACAGAGATATTCTAGAAAGAGCCAATTAAACGGTTCAAATACGTTTATTATGTAAAGGTTATGAAATAATTCTTGCTGGATGAAGTGTTTCAGGGTGTGAATGTATGCTATGTGCTATGCAAACTGAAAACTGCAGTGCTAATATAAAAGCAGGCTCAAACATTGATTTTTCCCTGAACCAATCCCACATTCCAATACCAAGAAGTCCACTTAAAGTACAATTTGTCTGCATTTTTTAATCATTCTCTTTCAGAATTTTATTTTAAGAATACTCTAAAGCGCCCCTTATTCTTCATGTCCACTTCCTTCCTCAGATGACACGCATGATTTTTGAAGCGTATAATTCGGACTCATTAGCAGACATCGTTCTCCAGCTCTAAACCACAACCAGACTAACAAACAGATTAAAAAATGTGCTGCACTCTGACCTAAAAACAATTGACAACATCACTAGGCTGAATAAAGTTCCAGTCAGACTGTGTAATTTTAGGTGTACGATTTTAAAAAGCCAAATATTCTCACCCCAAAACAGCATATTGGGCAATGTGCATATCCACTGTCCTGTTAAAAAAATCATGCTCAAAATTGAGGTACAGTCGGTATGAAACATACACATTCACAATCACAGTCATAATCTAAAAATATATTTGAACAGTATCTACTATATATAGTTCAGACTTGCCTTTGAGCTAGCAGTGGTGCTTAATGTGTTTTGTTTAGTAAAATAAAAATCCCTTTTAAGGATGAAAGTACAGCTAACATCACACAGAGGGGCTGTCCCAAATACTGAATGTCTTTCCGTGAACACAAATGTAAAACAGACAAAATTACGTAATATGGGATTAACTAAAAACTGGCCAACCTTCAAACGTTTTCAGAGCATTGCTATTGACAGAGTAAAACAAAAAACTAAATGGGCTGGAGCTTTTAAAAACTAAGCAATCTGTTTAATAGAACTACTGCACAGTGGAGAAGCTCAAGACTTATGCTATTCATTACCAGGAAATGAGAAATCACTGTGACCTATAAATATATGAATGCATGAATAAACAAACCTATACATCAATAGATTATGCTCCAGTTACATATGATGAGATTGAGTTAACCAAAGAGCTACATTGTTATGACTTTGTCGTGTAAAATCCTCTAGAATGAAAATGGTGTTATTTATATGTAATCATAATAGTTTCAAATTGATCAATCTGGTTCACTATTCCACTGTCTGTTTGTAGAGCACTGTATCTATTTGCCTTAGAAGTAGTGAGCTAATTTCCTCGCTGAAAACACAATGGCTGTTATACTATTATGACGAGTACGTAAAGTAGTAGGGTATGATTGATGTTATTATTTAAGATGCTCTGAAAAAAATGTTTTAAAGACATCAGCAAATATCAAAGGAGCAAAAGACCACCCTTACATTGTACTTGAAATACAAACTTCAAGTGTGTAATTTCATCATGAATGACTCATGAATTTGACTCCAGGCATGCTACTCCACAGCCCCTATAAGTGTTGTGCAGAAATTAAGCCACAACAAGCCTGTGAAAGTCTGCTCCCTTCTTTATCTTCAGATAAATTATACCTTTTCAGGCTGTTTACTGTACAGACAAAAGGCCTGTAATAATGTGCTAGCCAGCTTATGGAAAATTATGCTTCTATCATGGGACATTTTATTTTGAACAATAATGTGAGGTACTTGAGGACATGAAAAAATAATATCATGGAAAACTGTAGTGTATCCATCTCATGTACTGTAGCTTTACATATTTATTGCGTATGGATGATAAAAATATATGACCGTGATTAATAAAACTCAGAAGTGAAGGGACATTGAGAAAAATGAGAAAATGAAAGCTCTATGATTTCCTAAATACATTAAAAAGCTATATAAACTGATTGGAGCTGTGGAAAAAACGGTTTCAGTGAATGAATTCTTTTATATTTAGGGGAGCAGATGTTAACCATTTAGCAGGATAAAAATGGACCTGTCTTAGGCAATCTCCAGCGCGACTAGGATTCAGTGGAGGGGAGTGACAAAGGCACACAAAGGAAATCAGTCCTTTATCAGTGTGTTTACATTCTGCCCTCATCCTGACCATGATTTAGTGCTTTTAGGGGAACTTCAACACACTTTACATCTCAGAGTGCCCTTCATTTCACAATACATTAAAAATAGAATCTCTTTAGGATCTACGCATCTGGGGTACATTAATATCCAGCAATACATCTTTCCACTCTAGGATAGAAGAATTCAGATGGATTCTAGAACATGTTGCTCTACAAAATACATTAAATCTGAGTGAAACACTTAAGAGGCAAACAATAACAACCAAATTTGCATAAAAAATACGATTCCAGAAATAGCTGTTAGAATATGACTAAATGAAGGAAGGAATGAGCCTATGGTTTTACTGCAAACATGAGTGTTTCTACAGCTTTAAGAAAATGGTTTATCTAAGCAATGGGTATTATGTTTCTCAGAGATGGGGGCAGGGAGGGCAAGCAACATTATTACTTTGTCGCAGGAAAAGAGGAATAACTTTTCTCACAATATTCTCAATGCATGTTTCCACGCTTGCCAGGCATGCAATTATAGCAATGTTTCAGTCTAAATTCTCCCCTACTGCATATTCCAACCAGATTATTACAATTGTAGAATTCAGTTCTATTTATCTATTTCTACCTACCTACCTACCTATCCTTACCCTCTAGCCATCTCAGATTAACTGTCTTGAACACAAATTGACCTAAAATCTGTATCTGACAGAAAGAAAATAGTCATAATATGCAATAGTGAAGCGCTTTTCAGTTTGGTAGAAATGAGGCTACAGTACATTAATAAGTATTTGATTACGGAGTACTACTATCAAACCGCTCAAGTTTGTTTAAATGACAAAGGAACATGTTCCTCTAGATAGCAAGATTACAATCATCATCATCGAGTTTACAGCAATCATGCAGTGGTACATGACATCAGTCCACACCCTCTGACTATCATTAAACATATTCTGTTAAATGATCAACACTACAAAACAACTAAGGATTACGATTGGAAAAGCAAGAAAACCAGCATCAAAATCAAGCAAGAATATTACTTCCAGTCACTTATAGCAACAACCCAATAATCACTGCCTTTGGCATTTGACCTGGATTAAACATGCATGACTGTTAGATTTCCTCACAAGAACAAAACACTTTAATGCAGCATACTAAGAAAAGTTGTGTTTATCTAAAAGGCACTTCAGTCTGAGTTTTCTGAATGTGGTGTAACACTACCAGGTGCTGGACTATATGCCTGGACTATAAGCAGCAGCAGCAAAATGTGAGCTGTGTAGTGTGGTTCATTGCCACATTTTCCTACACATAAAACAGTTTCCCCTCACCTTCTCAATTCTCTTTTGAAATGTAATTACCGACATTGACACATCTCCAAATCTGTTCCACTACTATGGCTAAACAGCAGCACTAAAGTAACTGCCTAGTGAAAATACAGCTCTGGAAAAAAAATGAAGAGACCACTTTTGCCTTAAATCAACCCTACTGAAAACGTCTGGAATGTGATCAAGAGAAAGGTGGATGGTCACAAGCCATCAAACGTAGCCGAACTGCGTTAATTTTAGCACCAGGAGTGGCATAAAGTCACCCAACACCAATGTGAAAGACTGGTGGAGAGCATGCCAAAATGCAAGAAATTATTACCGGTAATATTATTTCACCACATTTTTTTCTGAACTCTTCCCAAGTTATCACATTAGTAATGTGTTGTTAAAAATAAATATGAACTTGCATTTCTTTGCATTATTCGAGGTCTGACATCACCAGTTGTTATTTTCTGCAAAAAATGCTCTGAATGACAATATTTTTACTTAGAATCTGGGAGAAATGTTGTCGGCAGTTTATGGAATAAATCATGATACTACAATCTGGATGTGCTCCAAGACATTTGTGGGATAATAAAATATGTTTCACCCATGCTTGATAAGAGAAAGCAGCAGATTTCAAATTTTGTGGGCAACATCGGATAGATAGGTAGGACTGTTGAAAATAGAATATAGGCATGTTTTCTGTACAGTGCATATGAAAAATCATAATGTGTCTTTGATGTGTTTAGGGTCATTGTAGTACTGGAAGGTGAACCACCTGCACATCTTCAGCTGTCTAGCAGAGGGCTGCAAGTTTTTCTTAAGAATTTGGGTGTACTGTACTTGGCAGCATCCATTTTCCCTTGAAAATGACCAATTACCCAGTCCCAGCTGAAGAGAAACACCCCCACAACATAATGTTGCCAACACCATGCTTCATAATACAGTAGGTATGGTGTTTTGGGTGGTGTGCTATGTTTGGCTTTTGCCAAACTCTTGCAATTCAGTCCAAAACTTTCAATCTTGGTCTCATCTGACCATAAAACCTTTTGCTACATGGTATTAGAATATTTCTGTTTTTTGCAAAGTGCAAATGAGACTCCATGTGGCCCTTTTTCAGAAGAGGCTTCTTTCTTGCCACCCTGCCATACAAGCCAGCTTTGTGTAAAGCTTGTGAGAGTGTTGTCACATGCACACACCAACCAATCTCAGACTTAAGTCCTTCAAAGTTGCCATTTGCCTTTTGATACTTCTCTGAATAATGTCCTCTTAGCTCGCCATCCAGTTTGGAGGGATGCCCCAATCTAGGCAAGGTGTTGGTAGTGCTCTCCACTTCTTAATAATGCTCTGATCGTTACACAGAAGGATAGTTAAAGCCTTTGAAATCTTTTTGTATCTTTCTTCTAACTTGTGCCTTTCCACAACCTGTTGAAAGCACCTTTCCAAGCATGGTGTAATCTTTGCAGTGCTATGCACTACTAGTAATTGACTGATCACAGTACAGCCAGTTCCTTATGAAAAAATTAAAACCACTACAATTGATGTGAGGTGGGGGGCAAATACCATGGTGTGTCATCTGGGAAGTGATTGGTTGTATCGAAGTGGCTGATCACTTATCCAAATTACGTATTTCACTAATTAAATGTTAAAGCTTTTTGTAAATGTTTTTACAGTTTCACTGATGTTTTACTGATGTTGAGGGTAATAATGTGTAAATACAGTTGGCAAAAGTTAGATTTCATTTATTTTAATTTCCAGGGTGTTGTGTCAAAAAGTAAATGATTTTCTATAAGCACTGTAAAAGCCTTGGTTGTACACTTTTTTTGAAGGAATAGCTTGTCTTTTTGCAACGTTTCTATTAGGAGTTGTATTGCTAAACCGAAAAAGGTGGTATGATTTTTTCAGTATGTAGATAACTACAATGGCAGGATTCCTGCTTTTTCAAAGTCCCGCACATATGGCATTTTTTTTACAAGGCCATCCTCTTGACAACATTGCTGCCTAAAGCCTACAGTATACTTAACGCACCCGCCCGGGCACGCGCCAAAATGACGTCAAAATGACGTAGAATTTGCTGGAGCACGGGGATTTCGAGCACGCGATTCAAGGGCGCGCACCAGCCTTTTTTTTTGTGGGGCGCGACAAAGCGGAAACAGGAAGCATTGACTAGTTTGAGGGAACAGTAAACGATTCATAATAACACAGTTAATGGTTCTTAATAAAACTGTAAATGGTTCATAACAACAAAGTTAAGATAATCTTAGCCACTGTGGACATTAATGTCAATGCTGCTGCCAGTTCTGCAATGGTTTACCTTTTTCTTCTTCTTTTACTCCGTGAAAATATCAAAGTTGGTAGCCTCTCCTCTGTTGCAACACCTCTGTTCAGGAGAAGACTGCAACTTGTGTCGCGAGCACCAGCACAAGTATAAATAGTTACGGCACTTTCATGACGTCACTTTGGTGCTGCCAGGTCGGGAATCTGTAGTATACTGTGCGCTTAACACAATGGCTGCTAACCAAGGATTTTTCTAATTGCTTTTACATTCTGATATCTGACAGAACATTTGACCAAGGGGACTTACTTTAATGTTCCTAAAATAAATTGGAAAATAGCTGGACAGAGAGGACAAACAAGTAACTTTATTCAACCTATTTAGTATTGAGAACAAATCATTATCTGTGGAAATTATTTTATGTTTTGTACCCTATTTTAGTAAAATAATTTCTTTATGAATAGCATAACATATTTATAGTTACTTTATAAATTCCATTTTATAGTTATGTTTTCATAAAACTTTGAATGTTCAGAGGTTGATAACTATTTTTGGAACTAGGCTACTGAATCTGCCTTGTTAGAAGAGGGGAGAAAGATAAGTGTTCATCCTTGTCATTGCATATTGTGTGATGATTGCAACAAAAAGAAAACCTATGGTTAACACAACAGTGTGACTAGGTTACACAACAGTGTAGGTTAGCTACTGTAAATGTGCTTTGTCAGCTAGCCACTGTACTTCAGTGACTTGTTTCCAAAACATATGGCTTCTAAGTTACATCCACCTCCAGTACATGTTTGTTGTTTGTCATTGCATAGGTTGTTGTTATCGTGTCCATGATATAATGAATTAGTAAACTCTAGCATAATGAATGAATGAGATGGCCGTTTCTCATGGTTGTTGGAAAGCTAACTAGCGAGCTGCTAGCTAGCTGGCTAGCATGCATCTTGTGTCCATGCATATTGTGTGATAATTGTGACATAAAATGAAACATTAGTGTCAGAAAACTGCTGAATCTGTTCCATTTGGAGCTAGCTAGGTGGTGTAGCTCTCAGTTGACTGAGATATGTAGCTACCTGCTGAGCTAGTGTAACAGAGTTAAGAACGTATGTAAAACTCACTCCGGAGAGTTATACAATTGGTACCTTTTGTATAGCTCACTCGCTTGGTACGTTGCAAGGAGGGCTGTGTAGAGTGTTGCAAAGCAGATGGCCGCGGGTTCGAGCCCGGTATGGGGCAAGGCAAACTGCCAATGCGGGCTGCTAGCAGGGTACGTTAGGAGCCATTACACACCCGTCACACTGGTGCCGCGACCTGGATCAGCTAGTTGGGCTCAGCTCAACGCCCGGGGTAGCTCGCTGTGGAGCAAGTTCAGAAGGGGTGTGTGTAACGGAGTTGAGAACGTACGTAAAACTCACTCCACAGCAAGTTTGAAATGTCGCCGAAGAGTTATACAATTGGTACCTTTTTTATAGCTCACTTGGTTGTAGTGGTGCAACGGATCGTCATTGATCCGTGATCCGTTCAGATCAATATCTTCGGTTCGGGACACACGTGATCCGCGGATTGATTACTGAAATAAAAAAGTTTTGCGCATGTTTAGTCCGCTCACAGCATGGTCATGGCGAGCGGAGGAACGGAGGAGCTTGGACGTCCCGCGTCATTTAAATCCCCTGTATGGGAGAATTTTGGCTTCCTTGTTAAATATAATGAAAGAAAGAGGTTAGTGGATAAAACCGTGACAGTGTGTAGGCACTGTGGCACAAGAAAGCGATATGACAGTGGAAACACATCAAGCATGGCCACGCATTTGAAGCGATATCACCCCGGTGTTTCACTGACAGGAGTGAAAACGAAAGCTGCAAACAACCGCTTATCACCGTGGCATTTAAGCAATTAATCAGACCGGGCTAA